>CM076415.1:7615614-7633127 GCA_038363315.1 Mugilogobius chulae | reverse complement strand
CTCCTCACCATCATTCACCCTCCCCTTCTTTCTTTGTTTCTTTGTTTCCTCTTTTTCTTCTCCTCCCTCCTTCTCCTCTCTCTCCTCCCTCTCTTCTCTCTCTCCCTCTCTCCCTTCCTCGTCTCCCTCTCCTCCTCCCTCTTTCTCTCCCCTCTCTCTCTTCTCTCTCCCTCGCCTTCTTCCCCCTCTCTCCCTCCTTTTTTTTCCCCTCTCTCTCTTCTCTCTCTCTCTTTCTCTCTCTCTCTCTTCTTCATCTCCCTCCTCTCCTCATTCCTCTCTCTCTCCCCTCTCTCTTCTCCTCTCTCCCTCTTCTCTCCCTCTCTCTTCTCTCTCTCCTTCATCTCCTCTTCCCTTCTCCTTTCTGTCTTCTCTCTCTCTCCCTCCTCTCTCCTCTCTCTCCCTCTTCTTTCCTCTCCTCTCCTCCTCTGCTTCCCCTCCCCTTACTCTCTCTCTCCTCTCTCTCTCCCCCCTTTTTCTCTCCCGACACTCTCCTCACTCTCTTCTTCTCTCTCCTCTTCTCCTCCCTCCTCTCGTTCTCTTCCCTTCTCTCTCCCTCTCTCTTCTCTCTCTCTCCCTCTCCTCTCTCTCTCTCCTCCTCTCCTCTCTCTCTCTCTTCTCCCCTCTCTCTTCTCCTCTCTCTCTCTCTCTCTCTCTCTCTCTCTTCTCTCCCTCTCTCCCTCCTCTCTCTCTCCCCTCTCCTCTTTCTCTTTCAGCTGAGTGACTGTAACCAGAATCCTGTAATAGCCACATTCATCTCTTCATCTTCTTTTCTCTCTGGTTTATGACAGTAAAAGGATGAAACTTTAGCTCAGACACACGACGTGGAAAGAGCTGATCACTCACTTCTTCTGCCAACAACAACATGTTTATATTTATATTTATTTATATTTATCTACAAACACAAAGTCAGACTCAAGAAATCTACAAAGACTTCAGATTAACTCACACAGAAAAGTTATAATGAGATAAAGAGAGAGAGAGAGAGAGAGAGAGAGAGGAGAGAGAGAGAGAGAGAGAAAAGAGGAGGAGAGGGAGAATGAGAGAGGGAAGAGAGAAAAAAGACAAAAGAAAGAAGAGAGAGAAAGAAAGAAAGAGAGAGAATAAGGAAAGAGGAGAGAGAGAGAGAAAAAGAGGAGGGAGGGAGGGAGAGAATAAGGAGAGAGAGGAAAGAAGAGAGAAAATCGATAGAGAGAGAAAGAGGAGAGAAAAAGAGAAAGGAATGGAGGAAAAGAGGTAGAGAGGGAGGGAAAAAGGAGAAAAATATAAATAAAATAAATAAAATATACAAATACATAAATGGGAGAGATAGAGGAGGGACAGAAAGAGAGAGAGAGAGAGAGAGAGAGAGAGAGAGAACAACAAACAACTAAGGCATAACTATACTTGTATTTTTACAATCAAAAGTAACTTGAAAGACGAAACACTTCACACAATCTTTAATTTCTTCTGAAAATAGCTTCCAGAGGTTATTGTTTTTAGCAGATTACATCCTCAGATCTCAAACACAAACACTTTATCCTCAGTCGTCCATGATCATTTGCATTTTAGAATCAGACTTTAGGCAAATTATGACTTTGGCTGATTATTTATTTATTCTGATGTTTACTACATGTTTGTCGTTTTTAAGATTTGTGAGAGAGAGAAGAAAGAGAGGGAAAGAGGGAGAGAAAGAGATAAATAGAGGAAGAGAGAGAGATAGAGAGAAAAGAGAGAGAGAAAGAGAGAGAGAAAGAGATAAAGAGAGGAAGAGAGAGAAAGAGCGAGAGAAGGGAGGGAAAGAGGGAGAGAGAGAAGAGAGAGGGAAAGAGACAGAGAAAAAGATAAAGAGAGGGAGGAAGAGAGAGAGATGGAGAGAAAAGAGGGGGAGAGAGAAAGAGAGAGAAGAAAGAGGGAAAGAGAAAAAGAGAGAAGGAGAGAGAAGAGAGAGAGGGAAAGAGAGAAAAGAGAGAGAGAAGAGATTGGGAAAGAGGGAGAGAGAGAGAGAAGAGAGGGGAGAGAGGGAGGGAGAAAAGAGAAAGAGAGGAGGGAGAGAAGAGGAAGGGAGAGAGAGGAGAGAGAAGAGGGGGGGGGAAAGAGGGGAGAGAGAAAGGAAGAGGAAAGAGAAGAGGGAGAGAGCAGACAGGGAGAAAAAGAGGGGAGTGAGGGATAGAGAGAGAGGAGAGAGAAAACAAGGGAAAAGAGGAGACAAAGGGGAGGGGAGAGAGAGAGGAAAAAAGAGATATAACAGGAGAGAATAGCGAGAGTCAGAGAGTGTGAGCAGGAGATGGAAAGAGAGAGAGAGAAAGAAAGAAAAAAGCAGGAGGAGAGAAAGACTAGACAGAAAGAGGGAGAGAGAAAAGGAAAGAGAGAGCAAGAGAGAAAACAGGAGATGGGAGAGGTTTTTTTTTTTTTTGAAACTTTGACATCTTTAATGACAAAATTGACAAAACGTTACTTTTTCCGTCCCTGTAAAAGACAAACAGTAATACTTCGTGGACTTTATCCGAGTTAAGCCTCAGAAATCACGTTAGACCCGATAAATCCTTTTAATTAGTCCGAAAATCAACAAACGCGGCTAATTACGGCAGACGGAGCGTGCCCCCGGAGCCATACGTCTTTCTCTGACGTCACTGCGCGTTTTAAACCCCGTGGCCCCGCCCACAACCCCGAGCCGAGCCAATCGCAGGAGCGCAAACCTCCCTCCCCGCTGACCTTTGGACCAATCACAGACGCGTGTCCAGAGCGGAGCGAGGAGCGCGTGCGTCTGTAAACCCGGAGGCAGCAGTGTAAAGACCGCGCTCTCACGTACGACTGTGTGTTTAGAGGTTTTTGATTTGTCTGAACGTGTAGAGCAGAATAAATACAGTTTAAATACTAAAATGCATGATCTTAAATTCTTTGTTGAGCTGGTGAAATGATACTGGTGCTGCTGCTTATATTTACCATTTAGACAGACTTCAAACCTGATGTTCTTTTGTGCAGAGCTTCTTCTCACTTCAGTCAGTCAGAATCAAAGAACCTCAGCTTCACAAAGAGTCTAGACATGTGTTTGTGTCCAGAAGGTTCATAAACATGAGGATTTTAATCAGGCGTTTAAACTAAAATGGGCCCCCTCATAATAGTTATTCTTTTTAGACATTTCATTAAAGTACAAAGCCATAAAGAGACAACTGTTGTTAATTAACTAAATGACAAGTTATTAATTCACTTAATGACTCAGAACAAATTCTAAAACAATAGAAATGAATGACAGTTTTCACTTTCTGTCGTTGTTTGAAAGTGTATATTTGTTTTTTTAAACAGCAATGTTTAAAGCATTTGTTATATTCTCGATATTCAATGTTTGCATTTCTCAAAACAACATTCACAATGTAATATTCAAAATTCGATACAGATCTAGTCAATGGTTTAGAAGAAACTTACATTTATTCACATTCTCAATTCAACCACTTCACTCTTTTATTCATGAGAACTATTGTTGTGGGATTTTAGAGCAAATATTGTTCACATTTCCCTTATTATCCAAACAATTAATATTTTCAGGCCTTAGGAAACAGAGTGGAGCTACGGTGTCGTTACGTCTGGCGGGATTCTGACTTTGAGGCGTTCAGTCATAATCCCTCAGATGGACAAGACATTGTGTCACAACAAACACTTATTTAGGAACCATAGATAACCTAGCCTGGCTCCTGCAGATGGATCTGTGTTGAACTTTGAATTGAGTTCTTCCACAGTCTCCATCTGGAACTTGACTCGCTGAAAGTGTTTGGGAAAAGGTGGGATGTTTAGGGAAATATGTCGAGCTGAACTCTCAAACCAATCGGGCGGCTGAAAGGCCAGATAGTTTATCTCGTGTTTGTGAATTCACAAATATCACGAGATAAACCATCTGTCTGGGCAGGATATAAAAAAACGTAATTAAAGTAAAATGTTGAACTTAGGGCTGAGTCCAAGCCATGACCCTTGGGCTCAAATGAACCTTTAATGCCGTATTGCAACAAAAAGTTATACTTTTTTCTGCTGGAAATGGTTCTTGTTTGTTTGGCCTCAAAGTAAGAAGTGTTCAATCCCCATGTGTGTCTGGGCCTTTATTTGTAGAGTTTGCATGTTTTCCCCGTGACTGTGTAAGTTTACTCTGGATGTAAACCTGGACTGGCAGGTCATGACTTGGACTTGAGTCACTTTTTTGACGATTTGACTTGATATAATGGACTAAGACGTGGGACTCGACTTGGACTTGAAGGTTTGTGACTTGAGATGACTCGATGCTTCTCCTCAAAAAAATTAAAAAGTTTGTAATTTTTACATTCACAAACTGAAACATTTCCTTCTTGTTTCTTTTTTGTGACCAGAAATTACTTTTAAATTATAAAAAACATTGAATCTGTAGAAATATAAGTTGTAGGTATTTAGTAGTTTGATTTAAAGACTTGAAACTAAAAACAGAGGACTTGGACATAAAGAATTCTCCCAAAACATTCAATCAAACAGACACAAACGCTCCAAAAAACAGCCGACAGAAGACTACGTGACGTGAGCGCGCGGGTCTCGTACGTGCGGTCCTCAGGGCGCAGCCTCCTCCCCTGCAGACTTCCACCCGGGGGCCGTGTGTGGTGCCTCCGCGACCGTCGGCCCTGAAGAGTCTCCACAAGCTCCGTGCTTCCGAACAGACGCACCGAGCCGCTCCGCTAAACACCCGCAAAGAGAGCGAGCACCGCGGACACAGAGTCTGCACGTCCCCGGAGCCGTTTTTACACCGAAACAAGCGACGTTTCACGGGATTTTATGGGACGAATCTGCAGGAATTGGTGAGTACGCTCGCTGTCTGCCTGTGGGGTCTCGTGCTGCTCGTTTTCATGGATTTTGTGCGTGATTTGGGATTACATAAGCGCGTGTGTTTGGTCGTAATTAGCTAAAGTGGCGTGGTTGGAGAGATGATGATTTTTAGCGCATTTTGGGGGCGTCACGCGGTGTTCGTACTGACGCATTCGGGTTCGTTACCTCGACATCACCAGCGCGAGGCAGAAGCGGACGTTTGTGCGTGAAAAGCGACGTTGTTGTCGTGTTTTTGGAGCAGTTTTTTTAAGCGTAACAACATTGACACGAGCGTGAACGTGGAGTTACAATAGGAGACGTGAGCGTGACTAAACCGCAGTGGCATTTATGACTAAAGCGGGCTGTTACTAATGGAACCGCTGTAAACTAAAGGGCTAAACAGGGCTAAAGCAGGACTAAAACCGTGCGAAAACCAGGGTTAAACAGGGCTAATACAAGGCTACAACAGGCTGTTACTAATGCGACCATGAAACACGACTGGACTGGAAACTAAAGGACAAAACCAGGGCTAAACAGGGCTAAAACCAGGGCCAAAACAGGAGTAAAACCAGGGGTAAACGGGGCTAAAGCAGGACTAAAACCAAGGCTAAAACAGGCCAAACCAGGCTGTTACAATGGAACCACGAAACACGACTGTGCACACTGGACTGGAAACTAAAGCACCAAAACAGCCCTAAAACCGGGGCCAAAACAGGAGTAAAACTAAGGGTAATCGAGGCTCAAGTAGGACCAAAACAGGGCTTAAACCATGGTTAAAACCAGGGCTAAACAGGGCTAAAGCAGGACTAAAACCAGGGCTAAAAAAACAGGCTGTTACTAATGGAACTACAAAACAAGACTCTGCACACTGGACTGGAAACTAAAGCACCAAAACAGGACTGGAAACTAAAGCACCAAAACAGGACTGGAAACTAAAGCACCAAAACAGGGCTAAAACCGGGGCCAAAGCAGGAGTAAAACCAAGGGTAACCAAGGCTAAAGTAGGGCTATAACAGGGCTTAAACTATGGTTAAAACCAGGGCTAAACAGGGCTAAAGCAGGACTAAAAACAGGCTGTTACTAATGGAACCACGAAACACGACTGGACTGGAAACTAAAGGACCAAAACCAGGGCTAAAACTGGGGCCAAAATAAGAGTAAAACCAAGGATAAACGAGGCTAACGCAGGACTATAACAGGGCTTAAACCATGGTTAAAACCAGGTCTAAACAGGGCTAAAGCAGGAGTAAAACTGGCTGTTATTAATGTGACTACAAAACACCACTGTTCACTCTGGACTGGAAACTAAAGGACCAAAACCAGGACTAAAACTGAGACTAAAACTAAGGTTAAATCAGGACTCAATCAAGACTAGAACCAGGACTAAAGCAGGACTAAAAACAGGGCAAAAGCAGCACTAAAACAGGAATAAACGAAGAATAAAACTAGGTTAAAACAAGGACTAAAACTGGGACTATAAAAGGACAAAAACAGGGCTAAAGCCGGACGAAAACCTGGACTAAAGTTGGTCTAAAAGCAGGACTACAGCAGGTCCATATTAAGGACTTCATTCAAGCGTTAGTTTATTAGTCATATAAACCTGCATCAACACCACGACTACAACAGACTTAATGGACTTATTGTGATTACTTCATAATTATTTCTATATTGTTATAATGTTGTCTGAACTGTACAGACTTAAGACGTACAAAAATACATTTTATAATTAAGACACTGGCTTTAATTTAATAATGAAATGGCAAAGTGTTGTGAAATAAAGATTTTTTCATTCATGATACAAGCTTTTAGTCATTAAATGTTTGAGTTCGGACTGTTATGTGTAAAAGTTCAAAAGTAAATCAGATTTCTTCGGTTTTTGAATCTGAAGCAGGTCTGAACAATACTGATGCCACAGCAGCTTTATCTGGAGCAAGTGTGACCCAAAACCACAGGAAACACTCGTTTGACTGTTTACGCTTATAAATGTTTGCGCTGCAGCTTTATCTCAGACTAGATCTCATTAGAGCATTGAGAAGGGTTAGTATTGATAACATACGACACACAAAACATACTTCAAAACAGGGATGAGCACACTGTTTGATTTTGTCTCAGTCCAGGTCAGGATCAAGCTACTAAACGTCCAGTTCTTTTGGCCCTTGTAAGACCTGGTACTGTCCTGGTTTGGTTGAGTGTTTGGTTTTGTCCTGGTTCAGACCGGGTTCAAGAATTTCCCCCCAGGGACCAATAAAGTCATTCAGATCCTGTGACTCTGGTTTAGTCCTGGTTTAGCTCCAGTTTAATCCTGGTTTATTCCTGGTTTTGTCCTGGTTTAATCCTGGTTTTATATCATCGATTAGTGGACCAAAATTAGTATTAGTCGACTAAATCTTATATTTTGATTATAAAGACTTATTATGCTGCACTGATCACAGCGCGGATCCTGACATTTTGCTGAATCGGGTATCGGCCCCTTATTTAGGTTCAGCAGATTCTGCTTTTAACTGAACTTAATAAGATGGTTTACTGAAAAAAAAAAAAAATTCATAATGTGTACTTGGTCTCGTCATTGTTTGATCAATCTTCAAAATGCATCAACACAGACAGATTTTTAATGCAGTTTGACTGAAAACTGCTTTACTGCGCAAACCCCGAGCAGGAAAAATACGCTTGGAGTGTAATTTGTGTTGGAGAGCGGCTATGACTGCGCCTCGGGGCGCGCGGCTGCTCGACGCTTTGGTGTGTTGTGTGTAAGATCTGACCCATAGAAGTAGGCGCGTAAGTGAAACGAGCCTGGCGCCTGCCTGTGTGAGGCATTTTGTTTGCCGTTCCACTCCAAAATCCTCGTGTGGTGTGTTTGGCCCCTCAGGCTTGTACCGGTCTTGTCTCTGGCTTGGTTTTGGGATTGGTTTTGGGATTGGGTTCGATCTCGTGTCAGTCTCAGGCTGTCTCGGTCTTGTCTCTGACTTGGTCTTGTCTCTGACTCTGTCTTGTCTCGGTCTCAGTCTTGTCTTGGACTCGGTCTTGTCTTTGACTCGGTCTTTTCTTGGCCTCGGTCTTGGCCTCGGTTTGGTCTTGGACTCGGTCTTTGTCTTTGACTCGGCCTTTCTTGGCCTCAGTCTTGTCTCGGTCCTCTGTCTTGTCTTGGACTCGATCTTGTCTCTGACTCGGTCTTGTCTTGGTCTCTGTCTTGTCTCGGTCTCTGTCTTGTCTTGGACTCGATCTTGTCTCTGACTCGGTCTTGTCTTGGTCTCTGTTTTGTCTCGGTCTCTGTCTTGTCTTGGACCTCGATCTTGTCTCTGGACTCGGTCTTGTCTCGGCTGACTCTCTGTCTTGTCTCGGTCTCTGTCTTTTCCTGCGGGTCTCAGGGTCTTTTTTGTCTCGGGTCTCTGTCTTGCTCGTCTCATGTCTTGTCCTCGCTCTGTCTTGTCTCGGTCTCAGTCTTGTCTCCGGTCTCTGTCTTGTCTCGGTCTCTTGTCTTGTCTCGGTCTCTGTCTTGTCTGTCTCTGTCTTCCGGTCTCGTGTCTCACGGTCTCTGTCTTCGGTCTCGCCTCGTCTTCCTCGTTCTCGGGTCTCGGTCTTGTCACGTCTCTGTCTTGGTCCTGGTCTTGGGCCCTCTGTTTCTTGTCTCGGTCTCTGGGTTTTTCTCTGGGTCTGCCGGTCTTGTCAACGGTCCACTGTTCCTTGTCCTGGTCTTCGGCCCTCGGCGTGGTCTCCGGTACGCATGTCTTTCTCGGGTCCGGTCTTGGTTCTCGTTTCTCTGTGCGTTGTGTCTCGGTCTCTGTCCTTTTCTCCGTCCTCAGTCTTTGTCTGGTCTCTGGGTCTTGTCCTCGGGTCCTGTCCTCGTCTCCGTCCTTCTTTCTCGTCTCGGTCCTTTCTCAGGGTCTTTCCAGGGGTCTTGTCTCGGTCTCTCGTCTTGTTCTCGGTCTCCTGTCTGGTCTGGGGTCGATCAGTCTGTCTCGGGTGCGCCTGGCTGTCTTGTCCGCTCGGTTCTTCTGTTGCTTGTTCCTACCGTCTCGTCTTGGTCCTCCGGTCCTGCTGTCTTGGTCTCGGTCTCTGTCTTGTCTCGGTCCTCTGCTCTTTTTCCTCCGTCCTCGGTCTTGTCACGGTCTCTGGTCTGTCCTGGGTCTTGGGCCTGGTCCTTTGTCTCGGGTCTGCTATGGTCTTGTCTGGTTTGGTCCCGGTCTTGTCCTTCGTCTCCCTGGTCTTTTCCCTCCGCTCTCAGTCTCGTCTTGGTCTCTTGTCTTTGTCTCCGGTCCCTCAGTCCTTGTCTCGGGGTCTACCTAGGGTTCTTGGTCTCGGGGGGTGTCTCCCCTGTCTTGGTCTGCGTTCCTGTGGTCTTTTCTCGGTCCATCTTTTCTGGTCTCTTCTTGTCTCGTCTCTGTCTGTCTCGGTCCTCTGTCTTGTCCGTCCTCTGTCTTTTCTCGGTCTCGGTCTTGTCTCGGTCTCTGTCTTGTCTCGGATCTCTGTCTTGGTCTCGGTCTCTGCTCTTTTCTCCGGGTCTCCCCAGTCTTGTCTCGGTCTCTGGGTCCTTTCCTCCGGTCCCTCTGTCATTGTCTCGGGTCTCTGTCTTGGTCTCGGGTCTGGGTCTTGGCCTCCGGTCCTGGTCTTGGCCTCAGTCTGTCTTGGCCTCGGTCTGGTCTGGCCATCGGTCTGTCTCGTCTCTTGTCTTGTTCTACGGTCCCTGGTCTTTGGCCTCGGTCTGGTTTGGCCTTCGGTCTGGGTCTGGGCCTCCGGGTCTGTCTCGGTCTCTTGTCTTCGTCTCCGTCCTCTTGGTCTTGCTCGGTTCTTGGTCTTGTCTCGGTCTGGGTCTTGGCGCTCGGGGGTCTCTGTCTTTGTCTCGGTCTCGTGTCTTTCCTCGGTCTCCAGTCTTGTCTCGTCTCAGTCTTGGTCTCCGGTCTCCAGGTCTTCGTCTCGGTCCTCTGTCTTGTCCTGGTCTGGGCCTCGTCTTGTCACGGTCTCTGTCCTTGTCTCGGTCTCAAGTCCCCTTGTCTCGGTCTCTGTCGGTCTCGGCTCCTGTCTTTTCTCGTCTCCGGTCCTTTGGTCTCGGTCCTGTTCTTGTCTCGGTCTCAGTCCCTTGTCCCTCGTCTCTGTCTTGTACCGGTCTTGGGCCTCCGGTCTTGTCCCTCGTCTCGTGTTCTTTTATCGGTCCTCAGTCTTGTCTCGGTCTCATGATGTCTTTGTCTACGTCTCTGTGTGCTTGTTCGGCCCTCGGTCTCTGAGTCTGTCTGGTCCTTGTTTGGTCCGTCCGGTCCTCCTGGTCTTGGTCCCTCCGTCTGGTCCTTGGGCCTCTAGGTTGGGTCTTGGCCTCGGTCTGGTCTTGGCCTCGGTCTGGTCTTGGCCTCGGTCCTTGTCTCGGGTCTCGGTGCTCTTGTCTGCGTCTCTGTCTTGTCTTTGGTCTCTTGGTCTTGTCTCGGTCTCGTTGTCTTGTCTCGGCCTCGTCTCTGTCTTGTCTCGGTCTCTGTCTTGTCTCGGTCTGGTCTTGGCCTCTGGTCTGGGTCTTGGGGCTGCAGGTCTGGGTCTGCCTCCGGGTGCTGGTATTGGGCCTCACGGTCTGGTCTGGCCTCTGGTCTGGTCTTGCCCCTGCTGGTCTCAGGCCTCGGTCAATCTGTCTCCTGGTCTCAGTCTTGTCTCGGTCTCTTGTATTGTCTCGGTCGTCCTTGTCCGTTCTGTTCCTCTCGGTCGGTCTGGTCTCTGTCTCTGTCTTGGTCCGTCCTGGTCCTTGGCCTCGGTCTGGTCTTGTCCTCCGTCCTGTCTTGTCTCGGTCCTGGTCTTGGCCTCGGTCTGGTCTTGGCCTGGGTCTCTGTCTTGGCCTCGGTCTTGTCTCGGTCTCTGTCTTGGCCTCGGTCTGTCTCGGTCTCTGTCTTGGACTCAGCTGCTGACACTGAGTCCACACCATCTTCTGCTAAACTTACACAGGATGAGTTTGGAACAGTTTTGGTAAAAACAATGATATGGTCTTGATTTGGTGTGGATGATAACTGGGGTAATCTACCTTTTTACATAACACATATATTTAGCTCTCTGCAGATATTTGTCTCATGTATTTGAGTCTGTTCTGTTCTGGTAAACGATCAGATCTATAAATCACTCGACAGGACATAAGACGTCAGCTTTATTAAAGTGTGTTTTTACTCTTTGCCTCAGACCAGGTCCTCGTCTGGGCCTGTTCTCGTCCCGTTGTGATCGTCCTGTTTCCACATACTTTCCACCACAGCAGCAGCAGTGGTTTTAGTCTCTGGTCTTAGTCTCTGGTTTTAGTCTCTGGTCTTAGTCTCTGGTCTTAGTCTCTGGTCTTAGTCTCTGGTCTTAGTCTCTGGTCTTAGTCTCTGGTCTTAGTCTCTGGTCTTAGTCTCTGGTTTTAGTCTCGGGATGGTCATTCCTCTGTGATTAAAAGTGAAACATGCAGAAGTGTGAGGAGGCGTTTTATTAAAGTCACGTGAAGAGGATCAGACTAGAAACATTTACTCAGAGCTGCGTTTGGAATGAATGAAATGTAGCTCTGACTAATTAAAGTCTTTACATTTATGATTTGACAAAAGCTTCACACATTTCACCCACACAGCAGTAAACACATGCATGAAACAGAGAAATACAAAATCACAGAAAACTTTTTCATTAAAAAAAAAAGACTTTTTTCAGAATTTTTCTTACTTGCATTATCAGGTTTTTCTAAACGTCTGAGTGTTCATTTATTCGGAAAATAAATGAACAGTCAGAAAACAGTGAGAGACAAGAATGTGGAGGTGCGATGTGATTCAGAACGGGAACAGACGAACTGCACTGGTCTTGTTTGTAGCGCCCGACGCCGTGAGAGCTGCGCTGACAGGACAGAGTGAAGGAGGGTCTAAGGACAGAAGGAGGGACTAAGGACAGAAGGAGGGACTAAGGACAGAAGGAGAGTCTAAGGACAGGAAGGAGGGGTCTAAGGACAGAAGGAGAGTCTAAGGACAGAAGGGCAAGACGGGACTAAGGACAGAAGGAGGGTCTAAGGACAGAAGGAGGGTCTAAGGACAGAAGGAGGGTCTAAGGACAGAAGGAGGGTCTAAGGACAGAAGGAGGGTCTAAGGACAGAAGGAGAGTCTAAGGACAGAAGGAGGGTCTAAGGACAGAAGGAGGGTCTAAGGGACAGAAGGAGGGTCTAAGGACAGGACAGAAGGAGGGTTAAGGACAGAAGGAGGGTCTAAGGACAGAAGGAGGGTCTAAGGACAGAAGGAGGGTCTGGAAGGCGGACAGAAGGAGAGTCTAAGGACAGAAGGAGGGTGTAAGGACAGAAGGATGGTCTAAGGACAGGGAGAGGACAGGGAGGGTCTAAGGACAGAAGGAGGGTGTAAGGACAGAAGGAGGGACTAAGGACAGAAGGAGAGTCTAAGGACAGAAGGAGGGTCTAAGGACAGAAGGAGGGTGTAAGGACAGAAGGAGAGTCTAAGGACAGAAGGAGAGTCTAAGGACAGAAGGAGGGTCTAAGGACAGAAGGAGGGTCTAAGGACAGAAGGAGAGTCTAAGGACAGAAGGAGAGTCTAAGGACAGAAGGAGAGTCTAAGGACAGAAGGAGAGTCTAAGGACAGAAGGAGGGTGTAAGGACAGAAGGAGAGTCTAAGGACAGAAGGAGAGTCTAAGGACAGAAGGAGGGTCTAAGGACAGAAGGAGGGTCTAAGGACAGAAGGAGGGACTAAGGACAGGGGATGCTCTGGACAATCATTCATTTGCTCTACTAATAATCTGCTTTGACATGCTTGATCAAATGTTTCATTGAATATGTATTGTTTTATTTTGATTTCCTTTGCTAAAATTAATAATCTTCTGAAGTCCTCAGAGACGACTGTTGTTGTGATTTTGGGCTATACAAAAATAAATTGATTTGATTTGATGATGTGTGAAGTTTAACGTTGATATCTTAAACAAGGTTTGGCATCAGTCAACAGTAATGATGGATGTAGATTCCTGTTTACAAGTCTATCAATAAATGTATCTGGTCTTATGGCTTCAAAATAATATTAAAAATTAGACTAAAGACTACTTTATCACATTGCAGGAAGCCTACATTTTGTGTTTGGGGGTCGCAAATGCCTATACGGTTGTTATTTCGGGGGTCGCGACTAAAAAAAGGTTGAGAACCATCTGGTGAAGAGGGCGCCAAATTGCAGACCTAAAAATGAAAAGCTTTATTACTTGTCAATAGGGCACGTATTCATTGAGTTATGACCACAAAGCTGATAAACCTATTACGGCTGCAAATTTAATTGCACTACTACAATCGATACATGAGGCGATTTGTTCTGACAAACATGTCCGACTTTAGTCTTTCTCAGAGCCTGATCTAACCTTTTTGGGGCCCTAAGCAAAAATCAGCTTTGGGGCCCTTCAGTCTTTTCTACGAACCATAATCAGTCAATCCAAAGCAGCGTTTAAATTGACTTTATTCATTATAAGTTATAACTATGCACAAAGCAACATAAAGCGACATAAAAAGGTGTAAGCTAAATAATATTTCTCACAATAAAGAGATAATGTAAGATTCTACCCTGGAAACTTGAAAAACAGATGCATTTTCCCTAAATTTGGAGTGAGCTATTTTAGACCAACAAATCTGAAATTGTATGCATAATTTTATAATTATTATATTATTGCACCTCTTTAAGTTTCACTTGGTGTCAGTGTTTCCAAGTGGGGCCCCAGCCCTGTCCCTCTCCCTGTGAGCTCCGCCTCTGTTCCCTCTTCACACTGACTCTGTAACAGCTGATAATCTGCATCATCGCGCTGGACTTTTTGGACAGAAATACTAACATTTGAAGCTTTTTTGGGACAAACAGCCTCATGTTTTATGTGGCTTTTGAAATTATTCAACATAAATGTGCAGAAATTGGCCGTATTTTGCCGCGGTAATTTTTGGCCGTGGTAAATATCGCGATCTAAAGACGTTTAAGTTCATCAGCTTTATGTGTTCGGAGTTCAGCCAATACTTGTCCTTTTGACGCAAAATAAAGATTGGCTGAGAGCTTATGAGGTATAGAACATGTATTTGTGTTCAAACTGTTCACAGAGTCGTTGATATTGCGCTCTGTGCTGAGAATGATCAGACACCTGTTTTTACTTTTGTCAGCCTTGCTCAGCACAGGGGAAGCAGCCGTGTCTCAATTCAGAAGGCGGGGCCCTACACAGAAGTGGGGCCCTACTTGCGTAGTCTGCGTATAGGAAGGTCCGGCTCTGGTCTTTCTTCTCTGAAGCTGATGAGCTTTACTCAGCTCTGGAGAGAAAGCAGTGACAAGGGGATAAAGGGCCGTAGAGGACAGGGGCCCTACGATGGAGGACATAATGTACAATGTAACAATTGTAAAAGATGCATTAGGTTAAATAACTTCATTAGTGTAAATATTACCATTACCTAGGGCAGTGTTTCCCAACCAGGGGTACGTGGACCCCAGGGGGTCCTTGGGATGATTGCAGATTTAAAAGAAAGATAGAATTGCAAGTATTGTAATGTGAACAATGTTGTTTGCAGCACATTTTACTTGTTAGGAGGCAGCTTTTTGACATGAAATACATTAAAACGATAAAATACAAGCGTTATACATGAAAATATATGAGTAAAGATTAAATATCCCTAAAAAACACATGACACTGGGGGTACTCCGTGTGTGAGATCATGATTAGGGGGTACTCGAGACGAAAAAGGTTGGGACCCACTGAGGGCACCAAAAGGGTTACGGCCCTGGCTATAGTGCGCAGTAGAAGTTTTAGTCTTGTATACTGTCTCCTTTGCGTCCCTCGAGTTCTGTGTGTAAATAAAACTACATCAGAGGGAAATATACTGTATATTCATGTATCCACCATCAGCTGTTGCAAACCCAATGCTAAGTGCAGCTTGTGGACCTCCTCTTGCCCCACTGATGCAATCCCAGAGATGGTCTCGTGGTTCATAGTAGGGCTGGGCAATATCATGATAAAAATCGGATCGTGAGCTCGTCCCTGTAACAATATGGTTTTTTGATGAAATCGTCATATCGTGATTTCCCATTTCTCTATTTAATGCAACTGTCTGTTCCAGTATTGACTGTTTTTCCCACCTCCTCATCTTCTGGATCGGCTTCAGAATGGCCAAGTCCGCTTTTCAATAGCAATGTCAGGTTTCTTTTTTGGAATGTCGCTGTTGAACTTTGACAATTGCAATTTGTTTTTTTGGTACTTGCTCCTGAGCTTTTACGAGATAAAATAGTAAATTTTTAGGCATTTTTAAAGGGGCACTATGTAAGAAAAACAAAGTGATTTCCACTTTTGAACACTAGAGGGAGCCATTCACATGCATTTTGCCTATTAAGCATGATGCCGTCTAGCGTCAATGATCCATATTCCGGCCGTAATAAAACATTTCAAATACGTATAAATGTATCACAGTTGATGTGGATTGGTTAACAGTGCTCTCCTATGCTGCGTTCACACCGGACAGCTTATTTGCGTCTAAATTCGCCTAAACGCGCATGAAAATTCGCCGGTTATTTATGCTGTTGACGCCTCAATAAGCTTCTAAGCTGCTCTGACGCGCGTCAAGGCTTTGGTGGACAAAAAGACACTTTCAACGCCCCAAAGCGCTTCCAGCTCCCGCTTGTTTACAGGCTTTGTTTTGCTCGTAGACAGACCACGTTGAGAGAGAGAAGGAGAGATAGAGAGAGATCGAGGCTTGTTGCATTTATAAAACGGAGCTTACCAGATCACACAACTTTCTCCTCCCTCCAGACAGTGTCTTTTTGCTGTCTCCGTCCTCAGCTCCTCCCGTTGTACAGCAGGTTTAAACACAGCACTGGGCATTTTTAATACATCCATGTGAGGCGTTGTAAGTCCAGATCATGTCCCGTGTTTGCCGTGTCTCCAGATTTTCAAAGCAACGTACGGCCAAGTCTTTAAAAAAAGCCCCCAAACAAGCGACCTTTCGTTAAAAAAGTTATTAAAAGACTTCAGTAAACAGTCGTCCTTTCCTCTTGGTGTGAGAGGGAAACAACATGTCACGTGTACGGGAGTGGAGTCTCTGATTGGCTGACGCCGACTTCCAACGCGTCTGAAGATGGATTTTCCCAACTCCTGCGGCCGCCACAGCTTCCAGCTTCTAATCCGCAAGACGCCGCGTTTTCTGAAGCCAAAACGCGCCTCAACTGACGCCCCAGACGTCAATACGCGCGGAAAATTCGCTTGAACGCTCAAGACGCGGGTTTATATTGACTTAACATTGAAAATGGACGCAAATACGCCAAGACGCTGTCCGGTCTGAACGCAGCATTAAGTATTCATGTTGTAAAGAATAAATATGATTTAAATGTTTGTGGACTATATGTGATAATTAAAATTCCTCTTAATCTTACACAGTACAGCTCCTTTAAGGTTTGACCCACCAAGATACATTAATTTATGACAGAAAAGTGAATTATTTAGAACTAATAAAATATTCTAGAATAACTGACACATGTTTTGTGACGACACACAACGTTCTTTTATTCACTTTTTACTGAATGGCTGGAGTTGCTTGTTTGGGCTTTTTTGATGCTTAGACACTTGTTTCTTTCTGAAAATCTGCAACGCTGGTCGTGAGTGACAGATGGAATTAACTTTTTGAAAAAGCGGATAGGCAATTTGACAAGACAGGCTACAATCGTGATAAAATTGAAATCGTGATCTGGCTCCAAGAAAATTGTGATGTGCATATTTTGCCTTATCGCCCAGTCCTAGTTCATAGGTGGTTCATAGGCTTTTCAAATTATAAATAATGTGATTGTTGTGATTAATCTCGTTCTTTTTGAAGAGTCAAGAGAATTACCCATCAGGCCTTGGTGCTGCTCGGACCAGCTGCAGGACATTAGCATCAGCGCATTAGCATCGGCGCATTAGCATTCTGTACAAGCGCATGAACACTACAGCTCTGCGCGGATAAAAGACGAGAGAAGAGACGATAAGTTGTGTTCATGTGATGTTGGAGTTTTAAACAAGAGAGAGAGAAGAGACAGAAAGGAGGAGAGAGAAGAGGAAGAGAGAAGGAAAGAGAGAAGGAGAAAGAGATGAGAGAATAGAGGGAGAGAGAGGAGAAAGAAGGAAAGAGATTGGAGAAGGAGAAGAAGAGAGAGAGGAAGAAGAGAGAGACAGGAGAGATGGAAAGGAGTGAGAGGATAGAGAGAAAGGAGGAGAGAGAGACAAGAGGGGGGAGAGAGAGAGGGTAAAAGGAGGAGAGAGAGAAGAGGGAGAGGGTAAAGAGAATGAGCAAAAAGGTAAGGAGAGAAATTACAGAAAAGGAAAGGGAGAGAAAGCTACAGAGAGAGTAAAGAAAGAGGGAGAGAGAGAGAGAGGGAAAAACACAAAAGAGAAGAAGATAGAGAGAGATGAGAGAGGGGCAGAGAGAGAAAGGTGGAAGAAAAGAGGGTAAGGAGAGATGGAGAGAGAGAGAAAAAAGACAAGACAGAAGAAGAGATTGAGAGTGGAGAGAGAAGAAAAGAGAAAGGAGAGAGAGAAGGAGAGAGAGAGGGGGAGACAGAGGGAGCGTAAAGAGAATGATCAAAAGGGTGAGTAAGGAGAGAGAGAAGAGAGAGAAGAGAGAGAGAAGAGGAGAGAGAAGAGGAGGAGAAGAGAGAGAGGAGAGAGAGAAAGAGAGAGAGAAGAGGAGAGGAGAGAGAGAAGAGGAGAGGAGAAGAGGAGAGAGGAGGAGAAGAGCAGAGAGAGAAGAGAAGAGAGGTGAGAAGCGG
>CM076415.1:7526222-7602625 GCA_038363315.1 Mugilogobius chulae | reverse complement strand
ACACAAGTGGAAATAACCTGGAACTGATGTTGAACTGATGACAGTTCAAGTACATGTGGACCACTCTTACACAAACACTAATACATGTAACTGTACATCAAACTGTAAGTGTGACAGTATGTCTAAGCTTAGTAATAAAATAATGAAATTGGAAAATAAATTGAAAATATTAGAGATAAATTTGGATGAAAGTTCTTGTAGTGGCACAAGTCTAGTTGATATGATGAACACAACTAATGCTGAAAGCAAAACGTGCTTCATAGATCGATTTCTCTCAGACGACAGGTCTGTCAAACTAAACACTGGTCTTCCAAACAAAGGAACCTTTGACAAACTGCTCAAAGTCCTGACTCCAAGAGCACAAATTATGAGGTACTGGGGTGGAACTCGTAGAGTTATTTCTACTAAAGTTAGAAAATTTGTACGAACACCACAGAAATCAGGACCAAGACGCAAACTTAGCATAAAGACAGAGTTCCTTATGGTTTTGATGAAGCTTAAACTAGGTCTAACAAATGATTTTTTGGCCAGTATTTTTAGTATTAGTTCATCATCTTGCTCCAACATAATAACTACATGGATAAAGTTCCTAGGTAATCAGCTCAGCGGGCTTGTTATGTGGCCAGACAAAAATTCAATCCGCACTATGCTACCAGGTAGTCTTGCAGAGAAATATCCCAACTTGAGGTGCATACTGGACTGTAGTGAGACTTTCATTGAAAGGCCAAGAGACCTCAAGCTGCAAGCAGCTACATGGTCTGATTACAAGAAACATAATACCCTGAAATATTTAGTTGGCATTGCACCAAATGGTTACATATCATTTATCTCAAAAGCATGGGGAGGCCGTACAACAGACAGACAAATTGTCCAGCAATCAGGGTTTTTAGATTTGGTAGACCCGTATGACCTGATCATGGCTGACCGAGGTTTTCCAATCCAAGAAGACCTACTTTTCAAAATGGCAAAACTAGTCATTCCACCGCCCAGTTCAGGCTTGGGAGCAAATGAGCTCACAAAATGTTTCAGACAAAAAAAGTGGCAAAATGTTCGTATTCATGTAGAACGTGCCATCACAGACTGAAATGGTTTCAATTATGAGCACAACACTTCCAGTAACAATGGCACACTTGTTTGATGATATCTTGATAATTTGTGCAGCACTTTGTAATCTGTTGCCACCTCTAATAGTGTAATTCTTAATGTGAACAAATCTTAACACACTTTTTTTTTCCTATGTCACAAGCTCATTGTCAACACTTGAATTTTGATTTACTTTGTCACTTTCACATTGTTTGTTAAACATAACATGTCTTGGCCTTGTGTCAAATTAAATGTTGTGCAAATACATTTATTTATCAAGAAGTGCATTTCTTTGCTCCTCAGCAACTTTTTCACAAGTGCATCACAGATGTAAGTTTTGAAGAAGCTTGTAGCTGCAGTTAGTAGCTCCAACCAACGGTCTCATCAAACTGGATTCGTTCTACAAAGTAGTCTGACTTGGTATACACAAAAAATCACACCAAAGTCGTTTTGTAACTCCCATTTGATATTGCACCTGAGAATAATATTCATGTACACGCTTAAGATGTGTCTTTCCATTTACAGCTTCCAAATAAGTCACATGCTTCACATTTGCAGGCTGATTGGCAGCAGAGAAAGGACACTTCACTTCCAGAGTCCTTCCCCACAGCAGGAGCAAGACACTAAACGATCTGGGGAAGCAGCTGCAAATATGTGGTCTTGCATCACAAATAAGCCACACTGTGTGACTTAAGATTTGCATGGGATCCTTTCTGTGATGACATATAAGCTGTCACAGCAAATGGCTCGTTCACTCTCCCATACTTTAGTGTGGTATGTTTGGATTTACAAAGGCCTTTCCTGTAATAGAAGATATCAGTGAACTCTTGTCATCAGAATCCTGAGTTTTCATTCTATTCCACACATGATGAGCCTTGGATGCTGTTATTCGGCCATTTCTGTGCTGTTTCCACAGTTCTGATTCAGCCTGTTCCCTTGTTGCTTCCTCAAGGCTTGATGCCTCCTCTGTGGAATAATGTGGTAGGCTATTCCACAACTCCTCAGCTGTTGCGTATGCTTCTGCGACTTTGGTTAGAGTAGGTGGGGGTTTAACTGAAGTGATGCAAATCTCATTGAAACAAACATTTATGTCATCATAAACATCATATGTGGGTTGGGCATCAGGAAGGGCATACTGAAAGGCTACAGCAGAGGGACATTCTGACATGAGGACTGCAGAGAATTGGTCTAATGAAATTGCAGGTTCTTGACATTGCTGCGGTTAACACAGAATAGTTTGCGGACACCATACCCCTGCTTAACATCTCTCCTTTTGGGTGTATAATGTGGTTTTGCAAAAACCATGTTCTCAAGCTTCATTGGTTCCATGGTCTTCAGGACAGGTGTGAGCCACTGATTTTCCATTGAGGTACATGCCTTCTTGTGTCACTGGTTAATCCATGCTGCCAGGCATAGTCCACTTTGAACAGCAGTGCAGCAACATGATTGCATGTTGAGCCAAGTCTAAAAAAGAAATATAGCCTTATGTTATGTAGGCCTACAATTTCTGCACCTACAATAGATAAAATTATATTTATATGCACAAAACAACTTCAACCTACCCAGCAAAGCAAGTACAATAAGCACTGTATATAGTGCCAGTTGCTTTTCCAAAACACACCCATAACTTGTGTGGCTCACTGTTGAGTCTTTGTGATGGCGTGCAGTCACATTTCAAATAGCATATCTTAGAATCTTTTGAAACTTCATGATAGAAAACCTCCTTCACCCAAGCATTTTGTGAAGCAAAATAGCTAAATGCTTTGCCTAGAAAAGAAAATGTGTTTTTAGTTTGCAGATTTAGTAACACAGCAAGTCCAAGACGCCTGCATTTTTATCTTTAGACTGCGCTGCTACATAACATTTTAATAATTTAATATCTATAAAAGGCTTATTATTAAAATGCAGCTGTTTACATGCCATATTGAGAAATTTACCTTCTTTGTAATCGTTAGCAAGTCTTGTCAGCAAGTTTTGCTCGTCCTTGCGAATCAGATAATTATTTATATCGATGTACATGCAGGGGGGCCATTTATTTGCTGCTGTCGATTCATTTTCCCAACCTTTCAGCTCTAAGGGATCTGGAATTGTCATCTGACAACTGTCAACCTCGATCACGAGCAGAGACTTATAATCAAGGTGGCTAGCCTCACGTTCCTGCTGTTTTGTTAAAACTATCGGGGCTTTTTGCAGTGACAGCGCCCAAGCGAGGGCCACGAGTTCTTTTTTTCTTTTCCGGCAACACTGTATCCCCGTTTTACACAAAAATCTTTTAAGACACTGACTTTTGACCGCTCAAATATTCAATATCGCTATCACACTCGCCCATATTTACGGTTTACAGTGCGCACTCACGGTCTATTAGCGCCCTGGGTATTTCTGACCTTTGACACAGACCGGCATCCTTTGCGCGCGCCGAGATGCTGATTTCGCTTATTTCTAAGTATCTCATCTGGTCACCCTATGTACAGGTGTACAGTTTAAAAGTCTCTAAAACATTTATTACGGCACACTATGCATTAGGGCAGGGCGATATGGCATACAATTTTTATCACGATATAAAAAAAACATATTTGCGATAACGATATAAGTCACAATATATATGCAAGATTGCCTTTGCATGTCATTTCTTTGTATTTAGTTGGATTTCAGCTCCGTTTTCACTTCTCATGTCTTTTCTTGTTCTGTTTTAGCCTCTGCATCAGTGCAAAGTCACAAATTTCTAGACTTTAGAAGTACTTGGCTAAAGTTTCTGTGTGCGTACAATTATGTCACAAAATTTCAAACTTTATATTATCAACAATATAATTTTTTTTTTGGCGATATTATCACCAACGCTATATTATCGCCCTGCCCTACTATGCATGTGTTTGTACAACTACTTACTGTATTTTGGTCAAAGTGGAATCAACAATGATTCAAAGTGAACACAATGTGAACACAATGTTGAGCAAAAATCATTTAACTTTGTCTCAGAGTCTGTAATTAACTCTAAATAGACTCATAACTGCAATTATCATCATGTGCTATTATCACAATCATGAAAAACTTCACAATTATTTAATTGCAACTCTTTATTATCGTGATTAACAATATTATCGTACATCGTCCCATCCCTAGTCGGAGGTTGAGGCACCAGGTGTTTAGGTGTTTGACTCTGTGTCTGTGAAAAGCCCTAATAAAATAAAGCTTACTAACTTACAGAGCACTGTTTGTTTGATTCTTCCCCAGTGTAAAGTTAAAGAGGGTTATTGCCTTCATTGGGACAGAGAGACAGACGTTAGAGAGAACAGGGTGAGTCTGAGTTAAAATGACTTGGACAGATTCTGTGATCAGTTCTGATCAATACGACTCCTCCACAGCTCCGGGCAGATTTATCCCTCAAATACATTTTAAAGGGACTTTTGAATAGGTCACACGACTACAACACTCAGAATGGCACAATCCAAAACAGTGAAGTCATTGGACATCAAACAAAGGGTGATATAATCAGGCGTCGAAGCTACTTTTATGATTGTACAACGTGAAAAAATGTATCTGCACAACAACGTTTGTAATAAGCCCTGCCCAATAAGATCATGTAGACACTGATAAATGTAAAGATGGTCTTGACGAGTTTTGATCTTGGTCTCAGTCTAGACCCTCAGTGGTCTCGGTCTTGTTTTAATCTCAGGACTCTGTGGTCTTGATCCCTGGTGTGGTCTTGAATACATTTATTTGTCAACACTGTTACAATAGAAGAGTTTTGAGCGAGTGTACGACATGTTTACGAGGCAACTTTAGTGTGTCATTATAATCATTTTAATTCTAGGAAATTACTAAACTCATTCAGTTTGTATAATCAGAATAAAAACACTTTATTTAATCAGAAAAACGCCGTGAGATTCTGTGTGTTTGTCCTAAAGTCTGTGTGAGCGATAAAACCAGATAAACGTTAGCTCCTGTGTCTTTTCTTCTGTGTTTACCCCAAACATCCTCAGCTAAACCTCTGGAACAATCAGACATGTTTGGAGCCGCTCTAACGCTAATCACCGCCGCTGCTGTGGAGACGCTCAAATATTTGTACCTGCGCCTGCGTTTGTGTCTCGTCAGAGCAAACCGCCGTCTGTAAACACCACTTACACACTTACATACTTACACTTACACACTTCTGCCTGGAGTCGATGGGCAGAGCGCTAAAGCTAGGTGCTAACACTAGGATTAGCCCTGTTGTCGTTGTAGAAAAGGGAGAGGCTGCAGTTAGCTCTAATGTTAGCTCTCCTTTAAAAATTACACAGCCGCTCCAAAGAAAACACAATGGTTATACGGACTGGATTACATTTGTAGATGATTCAAATGTGTATTATGTGTTTTAATGGCGTTTTGTTAGAAGCTGTTGGTGGGATCAATAATTCATTTAGATCAGATTTGGGTTTTGATAACTGAATTCTGTTTGAAATGTTATATTTTCCGGGACAATTGACCAAACTGAAGTCTGTGAACTGACAAACTAAGAAAGAAATTAGAAAATGGCAGAATATTTTGCAGTTTGTGAAGGAAATTATGGGACTTGAAATATCGCTGTGTTTGTTATTTTCTGGTTGCATCCATTGTAATGACAATTTTAATTAATTGTCCAGCAGCTGACTGTTGGTTTTTAATAATTAAAAATGATAGTTTTTTTCTGGTTCACTCTGCTCTGGGTTGCACATTAGCACGGAAGTTGGCAGTAAAACGTTTTGTTGTGTTAATCTCTTGTCCACGGTGACACGGAAAGCACTGACTGGTCTTTGATACGTCTTTATCATGTCTCTCTGTGGTGACACGCTGCGTTCACACCGACACTGCAGCACAAAAACACTTTCTGCACTTGGCTGATTAAAGATTAAAAGTTGTTTTTTTGTTTTGTTTTTGACAGTAGAGTATTGAATATTAGAATATCATTTATAATTTTCTTGTGACCGTGACACTGCTCAGCCGCACAGAGGTTCATGGAACTAACTGGGATCCGATAAACCAGTTCACTTGTGTCGAACAGACCAAAAGCTCTACACACCCTTGTGCTGAGCCCTGTGTCTTTGAGGAACTCTTGATCAGGTTTTTACAATGATCAACATAGTTGTGAACACAAAAGCTGTGTAAGACGATCATTCATCTCAGTTAAATCATGTTTAAAGTTCACACTTACATTAAGAAGTCAGTTTATGTGTCAGATTGTATTTTGGTTGTGCTCTACCTCAGGCTTCTCTGCTGGAGCTCGGATGTTTGACGTCATGATCTGAATCAAACACATGTGTCAGATGCCCTCCCACAGGTCTGAAATCCACTCTACACTTTTGATTGTGATGAAAGGATTTTGATTTATGATGTCGTAATGTCAAAGCCAATCAATGTATTTTTGTAAAATCACAACTGTCGTCTCTGAGGACTTCACAAAATGGCGACTAGGGCTTTCATTTAACCAAACACTAGCCATGTGTCAAGTAACGTTTCTTGAGGACGTTACTTGACACATGGCTATTGGTTCTAATTGGTGTATTTTTAAAAAAAACACAACATTTACACATTCTTTTCATACATTTCTAAACATATGCCATGTTCAGAGGCCTGTATAAAGATATGAAGTTGATTAGTTGTGATTGATCACCAAAGTTGTGCAGCTTCATGAGACTTTAGACTTTAGTTCAGGCCAATACATCTCTGACCTTTACCTGAACTGTGAGGATAACCCTAACCCTAACCCCCCCCCCCCCCCCCCCCTCTTTTTTCTCTCTCTCTCTCCCCTCTCCTTCTCTCTTCTCTCCTGATTAAGTACGCTGCTCTCTCGTTTCTCTCTCTCCCTCTCTTCTCTCTCCTCTCTCTTCTCTCTCCCTCTCTCTCTCCCTCTCTTCTCTCTCTCTATCCCTCTCTTCTCTCTCTCTCTCCCTCTCTTCTCTCTCCCTCTCTCTTCTCTCTTCTCTCTCCCTATCCCTCTCTTTTCTCTCCCTCTCTTCTCTCTCCCTCTCTCTCTCTCTCCCTCTCTCTCTTCTCTCTCCCTCTCTCTCTTCTCTCTCTCTCTCTCCTTCTCTCTCCTGATTAAGTACCTCGCTCTCTCGTTTCTCCCTCTCTCTCTCTTCTCTCTCTCTCTCTCCTCTCCTCCTCTCCCTCTCTCTCTCCTGATTAAGTATGCGCTCTCTCTCTCTCTCTCTCTCTCCTCCCTCTCTCTCCTCTCCTCTTCTGATTAAGTACCTCGCTCTCTCTCTCTCCCTCTCTCTCTCCTCTCCTGATTAAGTACCTCGCTCTTTCTCTCTCTCTCTCTCTCCTCTCTCCTCTCCTCTCCTGATTAAGTACCTCTCTCTCTCTCTCTCTCTCTCTCTCTCTCTCCTCTCCTCTTCTGATTAAGTACCTCGCTCTCTCCTCTCTCTCTCTCTCTCCTGATTAAGTATGCTGCTCTCTCTCTCTCTCTCTCCTCTCTCCTCTCCTCTCCTGATTAAGTACCTCTCTCTCTCTCTCTCTCTCTCTCCTCTCTCCTCTCCTCTCCTGATTAAGTACCTCTCTCTCTCTCTCTCTCTCTCTCTCTCTCCTCTCCTCTTCTGATTAAGTACGCTGCTCTCTCGTTTCTCTCTCCCTCTCTTCTCTCTCCCTCTCTCTTCTCTCTCCCTCTCTCTCTCCCTCTCTTCTCTCTCTCTATCCCTCTCTTCTCTCTCTCTCTCCCTCTCTTCTCTCTCCCTCTCTCTCTCTCTCTCTCCCTATCCCTCTCTTTTCTCTCCCTCTCTTCTCTCTCCCCTCTCTCTCTCTCTCCCTCTCTCTCTTCTCTCTCCCTCTCTCTCTTCTCTCTCTCTCTCTCCTTCTCTCTCCTGATTAAGTACCTCGCTCTCTCGTTTCTCCCTCTCTCTCTCTTCTCTCTCTCTCTCTCCTCTCCTCCTCTCCCTCTCTCTCTCCTGATTAAGTATGCGCTCTCTCTCTCTCTCTCTCTCTCCTCCCTCTCTCTCCTCTCCTCTTCTGATTAAGTACCTCGCTCTCTCTCTCTCCCTCTCTCCTCTCCTCTCCTGATTAAGTACCTCGCTCTTTCTCTCTCTCTCTCTCTCTCCTCTCTCCTCTCCTCTCCTGATTAAGTACCTCTCTCTCTCTCTCTCTCTCTCTCTCTCTCTCCTCTCCTCTTCTGATTAAGTACCTCGCTCTCTCCTCTCTCTCTCTCCTCTCCTGATTAAGTATGCTGCTCTCTCTCTCTCTCTCTCTCCTCTCTCCTCTCCTCTCCTGATTAAGTACCTCGCTCTCTCTCTCTCTCTCTCCTCTCCCTCTCTCCTCTCCTCTCCTGATTAAGTATGCTGCTCTCTCTCTCTCTCTCTCTCCTCTCTCCTCTCCTCTCCTGATTAAGTACCTCGCTCTCTCTCTCTCTCTCTCTCTCTCCCTCTCTCCTCTCCTCTCCTGATTAAGTACCTCGCTCTCTCGTTTCCCTCCCCACAGATCTGGAGTGTAACAGATCGATGTTTGTGCAGGATACAGTATCGGTAACAGGAGAGAGAGCGATTAATTTAAACACCAGCTCCGAGCGGACGAGTGGAGCTGAAACGTGAGGCCGACCGCACTTCAGACCTGCTTAACACCTCCGCTTCAGACAATCACCGCTTTCACCAAGACCAGGACCAAGACTGGACCAAGACCAAGACCAGGACCAGGAGCGGACGAGTGGAGCTGAAACGTGAGGCCGACCGCACTTCAGACCTGCTCAACACCTCCGCTTCAGACAATCACCGCTTTCACCAAGACCAGGACCAGGACCAGGACCAGGACCAAGACCAGGACCTGTGCTCTGGACCAGGACCAGGACAGGACCAGGACTGGATCAGGACCAGGACCTGCTGCGTTTAGGGTTCAGAGCAGAGACTGTAGACGAGACGCTGTTTATAAATGAAGTTTCCAAAACAGAAAAAAACACAAATGTTGAAGCTAGAGATGGACTGATATAGGATGCAAGCTCATAGAAAACAACGGAGCGTTTCAATGTGCATCGGCTTTAATTAAAAGATATTTCTTTTATAATCAGACCGTTGGCTCTCCAGCGATTCATAAGCGCAATACAAACAAATCTCCACCGCCGCATTGGCCAGTAGAGTGAAGCTTTTCATGTCAACACGTTCACTGACTCACCTCTTCTTCACGTCCTTCACACGTCTGTCTAAAGTCCCGCTCTTATGGTCAAAGTCAGCTGTCCCATCTTCCGTCTCTCTGTCCTGACGAAGCTGCATTATAATCTCCTGCTTCGTGTGCATCGGATGTCTATCACTGTTTATGCGTGAAGCAGGAGCAGGACCCAGCAGCAGCAGACCTGCATGTGCCTACGCACATACTCCTAACTACTATTGTATGTAGGCTATTTAACGGATATCGCATGAGAAAGTATTTTAAGATTCAGATCATTCTTTTGTGAGTGGCTCGTTATATGTTGATTATATTCTGTTGACAACAGGCTCTGACTGAAATGCAGGACAGCAGCTGTCCTGATAGGGACAAATAAAAAAAGGTCATATAGCGGGACGTCCTGCCCAAATCGGGACGGTTGGCAACTCTACACACAAGTGACACAGTAAATGTTTTGTTCAAATTACTTTTTTAAAACATGATGCATGTTGACTAGGGCTGTAGTTCTTTAGTCAATTAATCGGTCGATGGAGTCTTGGTCGACCAAAATTTATTAGTCGACTAATTCTTTTATTTTGATCATAAGGAATTTGTCTTCAACAGTAACAGAATCATTGGTCTGAACTGACTTTTTATATAAACACTGTTTCCTCTTCATTTTCTGTTTAAACTAGAGTTTTTGCATGAACTACATATGATATTCTTTTTGAGCAGAGTTTCTTGCAGAGTTGTCACAATAATAAAGTTTCCAACTCGATTTTGATACAAAGGAATAAACTTCTCGATATCACAAAGAGAATTAAAACGTTCTCTCAAGCAAGTCAGATTTTATACAACGGACTGACATTTTCACAAAATCCAAGTTTATGATCAAACATTTTAGTTTCAAACCAGTTTAGATGAAACTCAAGACTGTTTTAAAACTGTTTAAATGTTTGTCCTGTTAATGTTTTCTGTATTTGTTCAAACGAGGATCTAATTTGCAATATCTTTGACAACTCTACTTTTAGCTTCAGAGCCTGAGTGTTTTCCGTGTGAGGCTGATAAAGCTTGGATGTCTCACTTTCTGGTTCCTCCCTCCGTCGTGAAGCCGGACTCGGGGCAGAGCGACGGTGCTTTTGTCCGCCTCAGATAATCGCTCTCAGACTGAACTGTGGGTAAAGTTTCTGTGTCTGTGAGGTGTCGGTGTTGAGTGTGATTATTCAGACGGTCTCAGGTGTCTGTTCTCTCAGATCATAACACGGTTTAAACACTGGGCAGGTCCTGGTTCCCACGCGGTTTTCCTACGCTCAGGTCAAAAGGATTAAACCAGGATTCAATCAGGACTGGTGTGGTTAGGCTTTGGGAACGCCGAGGTGAGGACGGACTGGGACACACCCACAGCTGCAGGAGAGTCTCTGAAGCTGATGTCTGAACAGAACTGGACAAACTCAGACTGACAAGTGTCTGAAGAGGTTTATCATTGAAACAGCAGCAGGGCCAGTGTAACCTGACTTTGTTTCTGCGTTGTATCGTGAGTTTGCGCTTTGATGCACAGTGGCGGCTGGTTAGAATTTTGGGCAGGGGGGTACATGAGGAAAGTGTCAAAAAAAGCACACTCCACAACATTAACTAGATGTAGGGTTCATTCAGTTTCAGTACAAGCCTAAAATAAAACAATATTCATGATGGCGTAACTTAAGAGTCTTTCACTCAAGCCGAGGGTCACCTGTCTGGTAACTTCTGCCAACAGGTGGCTCTCGTGTTCTGCTTAAAGAGTTTGCGTCGCCATTTGCCACACATGCAGCTGTTTGATTGGCTCGTGGCTGCAGGAGAACCAGCGAAAGAGATGCAGCGACCCCAGTTCGAAGACTGGACTGTAGCAGGAAACAGAAGTTGAGCTCAATCCATCTGTTCGCTACAGAGTTTGACGAATACTCACGTGCAGCTTATGTTTTGTCATTTTTGTCAAGCGTTACATCAAACACATGCTCACTCAGCGTTTGTTTAGCGACTGGTGGCTGTTTGGATCGTGTTTGTGTGAATGCTTTTTTACATCAGTGCCTCAAAGAGACCAGAACAGTGACTGGGAGTTGTGTTGGTGTGAAAGACCCTTTATAGAGCGAAGGCCTGGATACAAATCCCAGATGGGACAGATATACAACATAATGTGTTTGTTAAATAATACAAAGTAATACATTTTAAGTGACTGTGCTACAGCTGCAGTGCCAGGACGGTCACTTGAGCACCTGAGATGTTATCCTGCTGCAGGAGTCTCACAGATACTGTAATTGCAGGTGGCGTTTCAGGACATCGACCACACACGACCAGTTTCAAATAATCAAGCGACCAATGCCTGATGCGACTTGATGCCTCCACCATGGGCTTATGTTTGATTATGTGTTGAAGACATAAACCAGGATAACTTCATCTCTAACCCAACAAATGAGAATCCTCTTTTACTGCATTTGGAGGCTGTCAAAGCTTCATCATCATAGTGACTTCCTAGAAATCATTTCACGCCCCCAGGTTGAGAACCCCTGCCCAGGGTTAGGGTTAGTGATGTCGTTGTAACAGGTTTAATAATATTGAAACACAGATGTTTGTGACGCTGCTGTCGCTTTAAGAGCTTTTGGAGCTGCTCCTGTTGTTCTAATCGACAAAAGGTGTTGGCAGCTTCATCCTGATGATTCACTGTGTGGGAGAGAAAAGAGAGAGAATAAAGAGAGAGAGAGGGAGGGAGAGAAAAAGAGAGAGAAGAGAAGAGAGAGAAAAGAGAGAGAAGAGAGGGAGGGAGGGAAAAGAGAGAAAGGAGAAGAGAGAGGGCAGAGAGGAGAGGGAGGGAAAGAAAAGAGAGAAGAGAGGGGGAGAAAAGAGAGAGAATAAAGAGGGAAGAGAGGGAGAGAAAAGAGAGAGAGAATAAAGGAGAGAAAAGAGAGGGGGAAAGAGAGTAAAGGAGAAAATAAAGATGTAAGGAGGGAGGGAGAGAGAAGAGAGAGGGAAGAGAGAGAGAAGAGAGAGGGAGAGAATGAGAGAATAAAGGAGGGAGAGAAAAGAGAGAAGAAAGAGGGGGAGAAAGAGAGAGAATAAAGAGAGAGGGAAGAGAGGGAGAGAAAAGAGAGAGAATAAAGGAGAGAAAAGAGAGGGGGGAAGAGAATAAAGAAGGAGAAAAAAAAGATGTAAGGAGAGAGGGAGAAAGAGAGGGGGGAGAGAAAGAGAGAAAAGGAGGGAGAGAAAAGAGAGAAAAGGAGGGGGAGAAAAGAGAGAGAGGGAGGGAGAGAGAGAACAAGAGAGAGAGAAAGAAGAAAGGGAGGGAGAGAGGGGAGAGGGAGAGAAAAGAGAATAAAGAAGGAGAGAGGAGAGGGAGGGAGAGAAAAGAGAGGGAATAAAGGGAAGAGAAAAGAGAATGAGAAAAGGATGAGAGGGAAGGAGGGAGGGGAAGATGGAGAGAGAAAGGGAGAGAGAAAAGGAAAAAGAGAGGGAGGGAGGGGAAAAGAGGATGAGATGGACAAGACTGGTAGAGAAAGAGACAAGACAGAGGAAAGAGGGAAAGGACAAGCGAGAGGATGAGACAAAAGAGGAAGGGAAGGATGAGTGACAGGAGCTAATTATAGTGATTCTAGACTCACACTGACAGAACATATTAGTGTTTTTACATCACTGTCATTTCTCTCATTAGAATCACCATTTAAAACATGAAGGATAATGTTTAGCTTTTTGAGTTTAAAATGATTTGATGTTTGTAGAGTTTTTGTTTGTGAACTGATAAAATACTTACATGTAACCCATTTTAAACGAGGCTCATTAGGACTAAACCAGGACCTTTGACTCTCAGACATTTACAGTCCAGTGATCTGTCCTCGGAGGATCTACATTTAGTCAAACACACAGTAAACACAGGCCTCATTACAACAATATTTACATACTTTAAATTCCTCTGACAAATCTCCAGAGAATGTGCCTGAGATTAGCCTCTGTGAGCTTCTGTTCACCTCACGCAGCTTTGTTAGCACCTGATTTATGTTTCCCTTCTAACCAACTTACACCACACAACGTCACTTTACATCAGTGGATTTATGGAACTAAAACATGTATTTAGTGATAAGTCTATTAATTGTCTGCTATAACAAAAGAAGAGATTAGATTCTTAAAAGATGCACAAGATCAGAAAGTTAAACTTTTTTCTTAAATCTTTCCCATCAAAGAATATACTGCAAAAGTAGCACTTTGTTACAAAAATTAGACCACTGCAAGGTTTCCGCTACATGTAATTGATCGTGGCGCACCGCCACGGCTAAATAAAAGCTGCCACATTTCAGAATGCCTTTTTTTTTTTAACATTGTAAAAATGGATATATGGAAGCAATCCTTGTTTTCTTTTGTCATTTGTTGTAGACGCACTGACGGCTGTAACAGCAGGAAACCGGGTTTTCATGGGGAAGGTTGTAGAGGTTTGGGCAGCGCTGCGCTAGCGGAGAGAATCAGTGCAGTCTCTACGCAACTCGTGTCGGGTCTTGGTCTCGCTATGCACAGCTAACAGCAAGACAATGATGAACAATTAGAAGACTCAGAATTAAGCAAGTGAGTAAAACGTCTGGGTTTTGAGAAAAACATGCTTCTTAGAAAACTTAAACAGGTGTTGGCTTGTTTTTGTAGCATCTGTTGCTGACTTGTACATTTTTAGCGCAACTACACATGCGCATGCCAAAATTATAACTTTTTAAAACTTTTAGTAGCCTACAGTTAAAATAATATATTTAAATTAATATTTATGAATGTATCTTACAGAAGTTTGCCAATAGAAAGTCCAAAACGTCCTCACCATTTAAAGCTAACAGTTAGCAGCTGGAACTAGCTTAATCTGGCAGTTATGGCTTTGAAACAGCAATAGTCTAACTTTACAATAATTTGGCTTTGTGTTAAACACTTTAGTTTAATCTGTGTTCAATTAAAACTTCAAAACGAATAAAACAATGTAATTAAAGCTAAAGGTACAACGTGTGCTTCCAGTACAAAAAGGGCAATGACAACGTCTTTAGCTCACCGCGTTTGCCAAACCGCTAATGTCGTAAATCTTGCCTGAGATTTTAGACAAACCTCTCACCAAAGCCTTGTTTACTCGTGTTTGTTTGCGTCTCTTAGCAGTGTTTGAGCTATCATCGTAGTTCTTGTGTAAAAACCTCTCTTAGCATCGTTAGCTTCTGTTTGTTAGCGTCTTTTACTAGTATTTGAGCTAACATTGTAGTTCTGGTGTAAAAGCCTTTTCTTAGCTTCAGTTAGCCTGTGTTTGTTAGTGTCTGTTTGAGCTAACGTCGTAGTTCTTGGGTAAAAGCTTCCCTTAGCTTCAGTTAGCTTATGTTTGTTAGCATCTTTTACCAGTATTTGAGCTAACATTGTAGTTCTGGTGTAAAAGTCTCTCTTAGCATTGTTAGCTTCTGTTTGTTGGCATCTTTTACTAGTATTTGAGCTAACGTTGTAGTTCTGGTGTAAAAACCTCTCTTAGCTTCAGTTAGCTTATGTTTGTTAGCGTCTTTTAGCAGTGTTTGAGCTAACATCGTAGTTCTTGTGTAAAAACTTCTCTTAGCATCGTTAGCTTCTGTTTGTTAGCATCTTTTACTAGTATTTGAGCTAACATTATAGTTCTGGTGTAAAAACTTCTCTTAGCATCGTTAGCTTCTGTTTGTTAGCATCTTTTACTAGTATTTGAGCTAACGTTGTAGTTCTGGTGTAAAAGCCTTTTCTTAGCTTCAGTTAGCCTGTGTTTCTTAGTGTCTGTTTAAGCTAACATTGTAGTTCTTGTGTAAAAACCTCTCTTAGCATCGTTAGCTTCTGTTTGTTAGCGTCTTTTACCAGTATTTGAGCTAACACTGTATAGTTCTGGTGTAAAAACTTCTCTTAGCATTGTTAGCTTCTGTTTGTTAGCGTCTTTTAGCGGTGTTTGAGCTAACGTTGTAGTTCTTGTGTAAAAACCTCTCTTAGCATTGTTAGCTTCTGTTTGTTAGCATCTTTTACTAGTATTTGAGCTAACATTGTAGTTCTGGTGTTAAAGCCTCTCTTAGCTTCAGTTAGCCTGTGTTTGTTAGTGTCTGTTTGAGCTAACATTGTAGTTCTGGTGTAAAAGCCTCTCTTAGCTTCAGTTAGCCTGTGTTTGTTAGTGTCTGTTTGAGCTAACGTCGTAGTTCTGGTGTAAAAGCCTCTCTTAGCTTCAGTTAGCTTATGTTTGTTAGCGTCTTTTACCAGTATTTGAGCTAACATTGTAGTTCTGGTGTAAAAGCCTCTCTTAGCTTCAGTTAGCTTATGTTTGTTAGCGTCTTTACCAGTATTTGAGCTAACGTTGTAGTTCTGGTGTAAAAGCCTCTCTTAGCTTCAGTTAGCTTATGTTTGTTAGCGTCTTTTACCAGTATTTGAGCTAACGTTGTAGTTCTGGTGTAAAAGCCTCTCTTAGCTTCAGTTAGCTTATGTTTGTTAGCGTCTTTTACCAGTATTTGAGCTAACATTGTAGTTCTGGTGTAAAAGCCTCTCTTAGCATTGTTAGTTTCTGTTTGTTTGCGTGTTTTAGCAGCTGAAGTTTATCCTGATGATATTTGTGTTTTTTTTTTATGATTTATGGAGCAGTTTTGAAATGTTCAGAGAAGATGGAACAACAGTTTAAAAAGGAGGAGGAGGAGGAGAAACAGGGTGGGACTGGAAATTATTTTGGGACGAAGATTGTTCTTGGCGTCGGACTATCTCAAACTCTTTGTTTATCTGTGCTACTCCTCCTCTCTCTCCCTCTTTCCTCTCTCTCTCCACCCCCCTTCTCTCACTCCCTCTCTTTCTAACACTATCCTTCTCTCCCCCTTCTCTCTCTCTCTTTCTCTTCTCTCCCTCTCTCTCTCTCTCTTCTCTCTCTCTCTCTCTCTCTTTTCTCCCTCTCTTTCTCTCTTACCTTCTCTTTCTCTCTCCCTCTCTCTTTCTTTCTCTCTACCTCTCTCACTTTTTCTCTCTCTCTCCCTTCTCTCTCTCTCTCCCTTCTCCCTTCTCTCTCTCTCTCTCTCTCTTCTCTCTCGCTCCCTCTCTCCACCCCCCCTTCTCTCACTCCCTCTCTTTCTAACACTATCCTTCTCTCCCGCCTTTTTCACTCTCTTACTCTCTTCTATTCTCTTCTCTCTCTACCCCCTCTCTTTCCTCTCTCTCCCCCTCCCTTCCCCTTTCTCTCTCTCTTTTTTCTCTCTCTCTCTCTTCTCTCCCTCTCTCTTCTCTCCCCTCTCTCTCTCTCTTCTCTCTCCTCTCTCTCTCCCTCTCTCTCTTCTCTCTCTCTTTTCTCTCTCTCTTTCTCTCTACCTCTCTCACTTCTCTCTCTCCCCTCTCTCCCTCTTTCTCTCCCCCCCCCCTCTCTTCACTCTCTCTCTCTCTCTCTCTCTCCCTTCTCTCTCTCTCCTCTCCTCTCTCTCTCTCTCCCTCTCTCTCCCCTCTCTCCCTCTTTCTCCCCCCCCCCCCCCCCCCCCTCTCTCTCTGCAGATCTTTCGTTTCTTTCAGACTCAGCACAAACTGAGCCAATACTCCAGCAGTGAAACAGGGAGAAGCTCTTCTAAACACTCTGTACACAACTCTTTATCACAGCCACAAACCAGAACTGAACCAGGACTGGACCAGGACTGAACCAGGACTGAACCAGGACTGGACCAGGACTGAACCAGGACTGAACCAGGACTGGACCAGGACTGGACCAGGACTGGACCAGAATCGAACCTGGAGCTGGTCCAGTAAACGTGAGCGTCCACATGAGCCTCTGAAAACTCCTGGTTCAGTTTTAATTTATGTAGGGCTGGGCGATATGTTGATATTTTTATCTATTGAGATCTTCACTGGACAAGATAGATTTGGCCTTATCGTGAATATCAAGAAAATGTCATTTTGGGTGAAAAGAGCTCATAAAAGTAGTTACTGAGAAAAGTGAATGAGATGATCAATTTAAATTTCCATTTCTGTAATAGTCAAATTATAAACGTGTGCTATGCATAGAATTTTGTTTTATTTAGTTTTACTCAGGGGTACACTCGGGGGTGCACGGTAGCCAAGTGGTTAGAGCTCTGGCTTCCCAATAAGGAGGTTGTGGGTTCGACTCCCGGGTCGGACCATATCAACATCTCACGATCTCTCTGGGTGGAGTTTGCATGTTCTCCCCGTGTCACCGTGGGTTTTCTCCGGTTTCCTCCCACCTCCAAAAACATGCATGTTTAGGTTAATTGGGCATCACTGTAAATTTCCCTTAGTGAGTGAATGAGAGAGTGAATGGTTGTCTGTCTAACCCTGCGATGAGTTGGCCACTGTCCAGGGTGTTCCCCCGCCTAAGGCCCAAAGTCACTGGGATAGGCTCCAGTCACCCGCGACCCCTAACGGGATTAAGCGGTAGAAAATGAATGAATAGTTTTACTCAGCAAAATATATCACCAAAATGTATAAATATGTAAATTTACATTTCTACTTTGACAAAAATAGTTTCACATGAAATATGTTTCAACAATATCATGTATCGAGATATGCATTTGTTCATATCGCCCAAGCCAATATTCTGCCGCATAGTTAGACTTTTGCTCCAATCCGCGGTTTGGATTTCTGCGGGACTCGCCTGGGTCTCGACCCTCAACAAACTCACATCAAACTCACATTCAGAGTACATCCAGTGTTAGGCTACGTTCACACCGCTGGTTGAAACGACCCAAATCCGATTTTTTTGCCCCTATGCGACCCAGGCCACTTTCATATGTGGTCCTAAATCCGATACATATCTGATCTTTTCAAATGCGACTCCAGTCTGAACGCTCATGTCGCATTCATCCGACTTTACGTCACAAACTCAACAAGTCAAAGCAGAAACAGCGGCAGAAGGAACAGAAAACTGCCATTTTAGGAGAGAGCATCCGCGCCAGCGTCTCCTAGCCTCGTAAAGCAGGACCGCCCGGTAAACTCCACTCACAAACTCCACGTGAGCCAGACAAGAGACGACGCTAAACTAAACATACACAGCCTGTTTAATAACCGGGCTTATCATACAGTAACTAGCTACTGCAGCAGAGCATCAGATCAGTCAGAGGGAGAGATGCAGGACAACACTGTGGAGAATCACTCACTCACCTCTGTAAAGTTTTCAGATTAAAGTGTAGACCTGTCATCCAGGTCTATCCACTCTGCACAAATCAGTCACATAAACATCGCTGCAAATCCGTTTAAAGTGTTGTTTGATAAAAGAAAAGCCAAAAACTACGAAGCAGTCCTCTTGTGTTGTGTTCTTGACATCCCTAACGACCACATGAAAAAATCGGAATTGAGAATCCGACCTTGCGGTGTGAACGTAGCCTTAGACTCTTTTTGAAGACAAGGCAGTGCAGCGCTCCGGGACCAGTCTCCAGGTCTTAGTCAAGACTGAAGCATGTTTCTGATTGAAGCTTATAAACTCTACACATGTCAGAGGAGGATCTTATCTTCTCTTGTTGCTGTGAAGCGTGATTGCTAACCACTCTGCTATCATGCTGCATCTTTGTACTCTGGAACCAGGTTGTCTGCTGTGTTTAGATAAATCTGCAGTTAGGCCTGAGCTGTCTGAGGTTTCACTGATCTTTTTTTGTTCCAGTATCAGCGCTGCTGTTGTAGCTTCTTTCTGTTTCCTGTTTCAGTCCTGAACGTTCTCTCTGGTGCAGACTTTCCTGTTGCCGTGCCCAGCTCTTACAGAGTCTGTGTTTCGTCACTTCAACCGAGGCTGCGCGAGGACAAGAGCAGAGCAGACACTTTCACACACAAACACGCCGCTGCTGGTCTGAACAGAGACTCAGATCTTTTCACTTTTCACCTCCTGTGTGGCTCTTAACGTCGGTTTTTCTAACACTTTGCTGTAAACCTGTAATTTCCACTTCCTCAAACAAAAGACTCTGGTTTGAAGCGGCCGTTTTTTTCTCCACAAAAACACTCACTTTTCTCTTCTCTTTATGCTTCTGAAGCCTGTGGTCGTGGTGTGTTCTGACCGTCTGACCTCAAACGTGAAGCGACATAAACACTGAGAGAGAGAAAGTGAAGGAGACCAGAGAAGTACAGTGGCCCTGAAGGACAAAACACACATTCTAATGCTTTTGAAGACCCGCCATGTGCTTTTAAATAGTTTGGTGTTTGTTGTCTGCTTATTGACTCAAAGGTTTAAAACCAAGGAACCAAAAATGTCAACAAAAGTGAATCATGTTTTTGGTTCCGGTATTTCCCACGTTTACGGCTTCAATAAGAATTGTTTTTTTTGTAAAAGTAACTAGTGCAGTAGTTGTTTAGTCGATTAATCGGTCGATGGATTCTTAGTTGAGCAAAATTTTCATTAGTCGACCCTTGGGATGGGAACAGTTACGGATTAATCGATACTACTACTCTTATCAATACTGCTTATTGATCCGGTCTTTAACGTTTCTCTTGTCGGTACTTTTACTCACAAAAAGCAATTTTTTTATACTAATGATTGCATGTTTTTTCTAAACAAAGATTTTAGAAGAAACCTTCAAAAAAGACAACTAAATAACTAGGGCAATACGTCTATCATTAAAAGGAGGTGTTTCGGGATACGTATCGGGATTCTTAAATTCATATAATTTACACTTCTGAACCTGGACAGCAGCTTTAAGACTGAAACTATTGAGCTGAACAAAGACTTATTTGTGAGACACTTGTGTCTAACATAAAGAGCAGTCTGAAATTACAATTCCTCTGCATTTGACACTTGATACGTGACATATTGAGGAAATTATATCAGGATTTACTTGTATTGGGATATGTATCGTATCGGAAAACTCTTGGCAATACCCAGCCCTAAAAAAACTCCTAACCAACTAAATGTATTTATTTATTTTAAATGTTTTTGCAGTGTTTTTTTACAGTGTAGTCAGCTTCACAGGCTGAATTGAAAAGGCAACAACTCGTTGTGATCAGAGTGATCAGAGTTTGTGAAATGATTTGGCAGATCAGGCGTTATACCACGGACATGCGACCTGTGTATCAGACTGTCAAGTGTCTCGTACGCACGGCTCATTGGCGCTGCTCTGTCCAGGTGAGTGCGTGGTATCGGGTCGTTTTCTTCGCCTCTGTGTGCGGCGCGGGATCAAAGCAGGACCGACAAGGCATGTAAACGGGACAGATATTATGAAACATTTGGTTCCTCAAAACAGATAAGAGGACTGATAGGCCTGGAGTTTATCGATCCAGTGGACGGCTTTTATGAACAGAAAAGTGATGAATTAGCTGAATATTTGCCTGCCTTTTGGCTTTTTTTATATATAATCACAGTTTCTTATTCCATTTTCTGTATAAATTGTTTTTTCATAAACTCCACAGCATTTGTTTGATCTTTTCAAGCATAGTTTGGGTTAGATAAATGATCAGATCAAAAGATATTTTTAGCTTCAAAGATTTTGTTGTGTCTTCTTTTAGTCGACTAATTGGTTGATGAAACATGTTTTGGTCGACAACAGCCCCCAAAACCACAACAATACAAATCCAAGAAGAGTCTGCACAAAGGTTTTAACTAGAACTGTTGCTGAGGATGTTTGTGTGCACTAGCTCTGAATTTTACTGTTGAAATTTGCGATTTCGATCAAGTTTTTCCATTTTTTACCATCTCCAATAACTTCTCTCTCTCTGTTTCTGTTCCAGGCCTGATGGAGCCGTGGACTCTGCCGGGCCGGTGCAGCAGGGAGCCTGATCCATGCCCGCGCTCCGGCCGCCCGCGCTGATCCCACCTCCGACCTCTCACCTCTCAACCCTGGCTCCCTCGTTCACCTCCCCAACATGGCCGTCAGCATGATCGGCAAGCTCAAACAGAACCTGCTGGTGGCCTGCCTGGTCGTCAGCTCCGTCACCGTCTTCTACCTCGGACGACACGCCATGGAGTGCCACCAGCGCATCGAAGAGCGCAGCCACAACGCAGCCGCCGTCGTGCCGCTGTCCGCGATCGGGGGAAGCATGCGCACCACGCTACGCACCGGCCAAAACCTCAGCGCGCCTTTCCTCTACAGCAAAGACATGCCTTTAGTTTTCATCGGAGGAGTGCCGAGAAGCGGGACCACGTTGATGCGCGCAATGTTGGACGCGCACCCGGAGATACGCTGCGGCGAAGAGACCAGAGTCATCCCGCGGATTCTGGCCATGAAGCAGATGTGGAGCCGATCGGGACGGGAGAAGATGAGATTAGACGAAGCGGGAGTCACGGATGAAGTGTTGGACGCGGCCATGCAAGCGTTTTTGTTAGAAATCATCGTCAAGCACGGAGAACCGGCGAACTTTCTGTGCAATAAAGACCCGTTCGCGCTGAAGTCGTTGTCGTATTTGGCCAGAATCTTCCCCAAGGCGAAGTTCGTGCTCATGATCCGCGACGGCAGGGCTTCGGTGCACTCCATGATCTCGCGGAAAGTGACGATAGCCGGGTTCGACTTGGGGAGTTACCGGGACTGTCTGACCAAGTGGAACCGCGCGATCGAGACCATGTACACGCAGTGCCTGGAGGTGTCGGACAAGTGTCTGCCCGTGCACTACGAGCAGCTGGTGCTTCATCCGGAGAAGTGGATGAGGACGCTGCTCAAGTTCCTGGAGATTCCCTGGAACGACGCGGTGCTGCATCACGAGGAGCTGATCGGGAAGGCCGGAGGAGTCTCGCTCTCCAAGTGAGTACAGTTTGGGTTGTTGTTGATGATGAATGATGCCCTGACGATTTCATAATAAAAGCTGATTGTCACAGGAATAAGTTCACGTATCAAATCGATTAATCAAAAGAATTATCGCCCAACTAATCATCTACCAAAACTGGGCTCCCGTGGGTCCTTGAAAAGTGTTAAATTGTCTTAAATGTGTCAAAATTAGAACTTAAGGTCTTAATTTTGAAGTTGCTTTATAAGACCTTGTATATTGAGCAAATTTATCAAAGTTAAATGAAGAATTTTGTGTTTGTGTCAGAGAAATTGCATTTGTTGTGATGCTCATCGTGTAAATAAGCGTCAGATGGAGCTACTGCGCAGAACAGAGGTGCTTCAGAGCGCATGAGCGCACAGTTACGCCTCCTACACTGACTGTGAGATGAGTTCAGTTCAGGACATGTGCGAGTTTCTTGCAAAGTGCCTTGTCCACCAGCTCCAGTCCGTAGTTGCCCAAAGCTGCACTGATTCACTGATATCGTTTTCTAAACGATACGCGTGCATCGTTGGGCTATTTTTAACGCGCGTAGCCCGAAAATCGCTTGCAGTGTGACCCTGGGGTAAGTCTTGCAGGACTCACGCGAGTCTCTCGACTCGCACCAAACTCGCTCTCTGTGTTCAGCAGGGGTTAGCTTAGCACCCATCGCCTCATAACTTTTGAACTGAACAAGAACTATTCAAGTTGGCCAAAGGAAAAGCGCATTTCACTGAATGAGTTTTAAGATAAACTCACTGCGCTTAAACACAAATCCAACACTGAAAATCTCTGACTTTGCCATCGCCTGCACTGCAGATGCTTCACACTGTGTGTAATGGGCTGTGCGTTTCACCTCATGCGTTTTGTTACATTTTCTTTATTTATAGAAGGTGTGTGATTCAGCTTTTAAATCACTGCGTCCTCAAAGAACTCTTCACTTATTTCTATGTAGGGATGTCAAGATTATTAGATTAAAAAAATTAAGAAGAATCGCGCCAATTTTCGAAGCAAAAATAAGTTATTTTATTCATTCTATTAATTAATGATGTTGGTTCCAGCTGGTATTGGCACAGACACTTAATTTCCCAGATAAATACGCTTAAAGTTTTATTTTTTTAATAACTTGAAAAGCAAATTTGTGATTATATGAGCGATTGAATTGACAAAACTGGTCACAAACTTGAGGAAAAGTGACGTGTTAGAGAATGAGAATGAAAGAAAATGTCAGATTTCACTGCTGTTTGTTCAAGTCAACTGTAATCATGAATAATCGCTAAATCGCAATAATCGCAATAGGCCTACTGAAATTTTATTCTAGTTAAATGTATTAGTGTTATTCGGCTGTTTTATTTTATGTTTGCATTAATATCTCTCCAAGTTTAAGCTTTCTTTCTGGACTAATAAATAGTCTGATGAGCTAAGGTCCTAGGTTCAACTCTCTGTCATATCTGTAGCTGGAGTTTGCATGTTCTCCTCGTGTCTTTGTAGCTTTCCTCCTTTAGTCCCACTGCTCACGACCTGCACTAAAGCCTCCTCCTCTTTCCCACGACTCTGTGATTCACTCGAGGCGTAACACAAACAAAAAGCGCCGACACGAGCTGAAAATGAGTTTGATCTAAAAGCGGAAAATAAACCAATGAGACGAAAGCATCACGTCTGTAACCACGGCGACCACAATTACAGCCGAAGAAACATCTGCGACCGAGTAAAACCTGTTTCCCTTCAGACCCGAGCCGCAGAGATTTACAGAGACAGACACAAACTCCAGCTTCTGTCGAGTTAATGAAAGACTGAAGACGAACAGAAACAGACTCACCATCTACAGAAATGTCAAATCTAACATTCACCGTCTGATCTAAAATGTGCTTTTTACAGAGACGTTCAGTTCTTGTGGAGTAAGTGAACGCAGCACATTCTCCTCTGACACTTGACTGAAATAAGACAAGTCAGGACAGAATCAGAGCCTGGTCTAGACCTGGTTTAGTCCTGTTCATGGTTTAGATCAGTGGCTCTGTGTGATTAGAGATGCACCGATCCGATACTGGGATCGAATATCGGTGCCGATCCAGGAAATTTTGCTGGATCGAATATCGGCTCCATGATATCGGTTCAGCCGATATCCTAGTTGTGTTTAATTGGACATAATGAGTCTGATTTATGTCTGATGTTGATCCAGAATGTCTCATAATGTTTGACATTTTATTCTTTCTTTCTCTTCTCACTCTCCTCTCTCTTCTCTTTCTTCTCTTTAATTCTTCTTCTCTCTACTACTCTGTCTTCTCTTCTTTCTTCTCTCTCTCTCTCTTTCTTCTCTCTTTCTCTCTCTTCGTGCTCTCCCTCTTTCTCTCCTTTCGTGCTTTCTCTTTCTTCTCTTCTCTCTCTTTTTCTCTCTTCTCTCATTCTCCCTCTCTTTCTCTCTCTCTTTCTTTCTTCTCTCCTGTCTTTCTTCTCTTCTCTCTCTTTCTCTCTCTCCCTTCTCTTCTCTCTCCTCGCGCTCTCCCTCTTTCTTCTCTTCTCTCTCTCTCTCTTCTCTCTTTCTTCTCTCTCTCTTCTCTCTTTTTCTTCTCTTTCTTTCTTCTCTCTCTCTCTCTCTCTTTCTTCTCTCTTTCTTCTCTTCTCTCTCTTTCTTTCTTCTCTCTTTCTTCTCTCTCCTCTCTCTCTCTCTTTCTTCTCTTTCTCTCTCTCTCTCTCTCTTTCTCTCTCTCTTCTTAAGTTGTTCAGTTGTGTCTTGCAGTATAAATAACACTATTATGATCAAAAGTCTTATGTTGGAAAAGGAAAAAAAGCTATTTCAGTCGTTACACAAGTATCGGTTGATATCGGGTATCGGCAGATGCTTAATTCTAAAGTATCGGGATCGGTATCGGAACTGAAAAAGCTGGATCGGTGTGATAAATGCCAAATTGGGCTATAGCTCATCAGCTTGCTGAAGAAGTAGTTAAAGTTGACGAAAACCCATTAAAGCCTGTTTAAAATGCCATAAAACCTCCTTGTTCAAACAGAGGAGCTTGTTTTGCTCCGCCTCTTTTGGTGTGATCAGGCTGGCTTTAAATCTCACCCGCCGCTTCTATTGAATCTAATGTAAGACCGTTTTTTCAGCCCTACAATGTAAACTAAAGGGACTCGCGGGCGCTTGAACCTCACGCTCTGTCGTCACGTACGTCTGCGAGACGAAGCAAGGCACGTTCATGTGTCAGTCAAGCAGTCAAGAAACACGCTCTTTTTATCAACTACGACCCCTGAAGCAGAATTTAAACATCTGACACAATACAACAAAAGGTGGGAAAATGCATAATTGTGTATTTTTGACAAGTGCTACTTGTTTAATGTGGCTCTCATGCTGGCTTTGTCTTAAATATTAACAAATATATATGTTATTATTATTATAATAAACCGTCATTAGGTTGGATGGATTTGACTGGTCTAGATCTTGATCTTGTAGTTTTATTGACATAAGTTGACCACATGCCATTTGATTGCACGCCAATTAGGCTCGAGATCGTGACATCATACAGCTGTAGAATGTTCAGTTGGTCCAATGTTAAACCAATGGAGATTTTAGATTGCCAAATTTTGAAAATAGCTTTAATTAAATCATATTCTGACACTACAGAGTGATAGATAAATTTACCAGTACTAACCCAGCAGTTTATTGGGCTGTTTCACGGCTGTTTTGTTTGCTTTTTTTTTGTCTAATGTATTCCTATAGAAGTTCTGCTAAACTGCAACAAACATGGCGGATTTGCCATTATTTCCATGGTAACCACAGATGCTTCCCGAACCTAATGCCACTGAGTGGTGTAAAATTATATTATATTACTGTAATTTCTGCCCTATTTAGCGCACCTGAATATAAGTCGCACCCACTAGATTTAAGTAAGAAAAATGATGAAGTACATATATAGGCCGCACTTGTTAATAGTAAGTCTATGAGAATCTATAATTTTGCTGCATTGCCGTATAAGCCGCAGAGTTCAAAGCTTGAGAAAAAAGTAGCGGCTTATAGCCCAGAAATTACGGTATTTGAATATAATTGTGGGTATTGGATTATGATAACTGGAAATGTATTGACCAGTCGCCACTGCTGGCTGTACTGCCTTGTTAGTGTTCGGACTTTACTTTTCCTCTGTATCCGTCCATCTCTCATCAGTAAACTTTAATGCCATTAAAGTTTTTATTTTAGTCAAAACTTTGCGACGTGGCTGGTGTTGCTGATGTGCGTCTCGTTTGTACAACCTGCGTCAACGACGTCACGAATAACGTCGCTGCGTCACTGAAAGGTTCTCGGTCTGAGGGAGAAGTACTCGCCCCAGAGCAGGAGCCGAGTTAGTCCCACGTTGACCTGATAGTGTCAGGACTGAAATGTCTTTTGTTCTTCTCAAAGCATAAGAAAAATGTGTCATATGTAACCTGTTTACTGTACAAGTGACAACTTACCTTCATTTGAATACGGTCTCAAACCTTGTGAGACAATCTGGATCAACATCAGACTGTAAACAAGTCTTAAGTCTTATAGTCAATAAGTCTTGTCTTTTTCAATCCAATTCTTACAAACAACTGCATAGGTCAATATCAAAGTATTCAAACCTGATTTTAACACCACACAACCAAAAACATTCATTTAGGCCATTAATATAGTAAATATACTAGGTTTTAGTCTGGGTCAGGCATTAGAACTTGTTTCCACAGACAGAAGAGTGAAATCACAGTGACCTCTCTCTCTCTTTTCTCTCTCTCTCTCTCTCTCTCTCTCTCTCTCTCTCTCTCTCTTCTCTCTCCAGCTGTGCGGTTTTGTTTTGTTTTCTCTTCGAAGGAGGAATTCTCGGGGAATTTCTGGAAGTCATCGGAAATTCAACCCCCTTTTCGTCCCGTGCCACGTTTCCCCCCGAAATCTCCCCCCAGTCTCTCTCCTCTTTCTGTCTGTTTTAGATTCATCGCAGCAGTGTTATTTTAGGCTCCGTGTGTTTTCGACTGATTCACTCTCGGCTGTGGGTGATTTAGACCTGGTTTAGTCCTAGTTTTAGACCTGGTTTAGTCCTAGTTTTAGTCCTGTTTTAGACCTGGTTTAGTCCTAGTTTTAGACCTGGCTTAGTCCTAGTTTTTGTCCTGTTTTAGTCCTGCTTTAGTCCTGTTTTAGTCTTGTTTTAGTCCTGCTTTAGTCCTGTTTTAGTCCTGCTTTAGTCTTGTTTTAGTCCTGTTCTAGTCCTGTTTTAGTCCTAGTTTTTGTCCTGTTCTAGTCCTGTTTTAGTCCTAGTTTTAGTCCTGTTCTAGTCCTGTTTTAGTCCTAGTTTTTGTCCTGTTCTAGTCCTGTTTTAGTCCTAGTTTTTGTCCTGTTTTTTGTCCTGTTCTAGTCCTGTTTTAGTCCTAGTTTTGGTCCTGTTCTAGTCCTGTTTTAGTCCTGCTTTAGTCCTGGTTTTAGTCCTGGTTTTAGTCCTGTTTTAGTCCTGCTTTAGTCCTGCTTTAGTCCTGTTTTAGCCCTGTTTTAGTCCTGTTTTAGTCCTGTTTTAGTCCTGTTTTAGTCCTGGTTTAGTCCTGGTTTTAGTCCTGGTTTACTCCTGTTTTAGTCCTGTTTAGTCTTGTTTTAGCCCTGTTTTAGTCCTGTTTTAGCCCTGCTTTAGTCCAGTTTTAGTCCTGTTTTAGTCCTGCTTTAGTCCTGTTTTAGTCCTGCTTTAGTCCTGCTTTAGTCCTGGTTTTAGTCCTGGTTTCAGTCCTGTTTTAGTCCTGTTCTAGTCCTGTTTTAGTCCTAGTTTTTGTCCTGTTCTAGTCCTGTTTTAGTCCTAGTTTTTGTCCTGTTCTAGTCCTGTTTTAGTCCTAGTTTTTGTCCTGTTCTAGTCCTGTTTTAGTCCTAGTTTTTGTCCTGTTCTAGTCCTGTTTTAGTCCTAGTTTTGGTCCTGTTCTAGTCCTGTTTTAGTCCTGCTTTAGTCCTGGTTTTAGTCCTGGTTTTAGTCCTGTTTTAGTCCTGCTTTAGTCCTGTTTTAGTCCTGCTTTAGTCCTGTTTTAGCCCTGTTTTAGTCCTGTTTTAGTCCTGTTTTAGTCCTGTTTTAGTCCTGTTTTAGCCCTGCTTTAGTCCAGTTTTAGTCCTGTTTTAGTCCTGCTTTAGTCCTGTTTTAGTCTTGTTTTAGTCCTGTTTTAGTCCTGTTTTAGTCCTGCTTTAGTCCTGCTTTAGTCCTGGTTTTAGTCCTGGTTTCAGTCCTGTTTTAGTCCTGTTTTAGTCCTGTTTTAGCCCTGCTTTAGTCCAGTTTTAGTCCTGTTTTAGTCCTGCTTTAGTCTTGTTTTAGTCCTGTTTTAGTCCTGCTTTAGTCCTGCTTTAGTCCTGCTTTAGTCCTGCTTTAGTCCTGGTTTAGTCCTGTTTTAGTCCTGCTTTAGTCCTGGTTTTAGTCCTGGTTTTAGTCCTGTTTTAGTCCTATTTTTCGTCCTGTTTTAGTCCTGTTTTAGTCCTGTTTTTATCCTGCTTTAGTCCTGGTTTAGTCTTGTTTTAGACCTGTTTTAGTCCTGTTTTAGTCCTGTTTTAGTCCTGTTTTAGTCCTGCTTTAGTCCTTCTTTTTGCTCAGTCACAAAACACTTTTAAGTTAACTCAAGCTTGAACAAAAACACTTCAGTTTTTCCCGAAGCAGTAGAGAGATTCTTTCACTAAAACTCTTGAAAACTCGCCCAACTTTGACAAATTCCTTTTGTTAAGATTCAAAATTACAAAAAACAAACACGTTAGCACATTTATTTTCACTAAAACACTAAATACTATTGTGTAAGTGTAAGTTCTTATTATTATCTGTATTGGCATTAGCATTAGCTCGTAACGGCAGCTTGATTTAGTTTTATGGTTCTTGCTACGTTAGCTTTAGCCTGTAATTAACCTCTGCTAGCGTTAGCCTGGGTGATTGATGCTAGCGTTAGCCTGTGTGATTGATGCTAGCGTTAGCATGTGTGTGTGAGCGCCCTTGGGGCACGAGGAGGTTTGAATAATGCAGGAGCCATTAGAGCTGAAGTGGTCACGTGACTGCGCCGGGCTTTCGTGTCACGTGACGTTTAAAAAGCCCAAAGTGTGAGCTCTTAAAGGGGATGTTTAAGGGGCTGTTAAAGGGGCTGTTAAAGGGGCGGCGCCTCTGGGTTTGAGAGAAATCGATACGGCAAACACTCCAGACTGATTCAGAGCAAAGAGAACGTGTTTTTGGTTAAAGTCGGACGGTCAGAACTAAAAGTGAAGCTGCAGGATTTAGATTAATGTAAGTTTGGTTTTTCAGACAAATAGTTTTTTTTATTATTGGAAGGGTCAGGGATTATTGACAAAAATGGATTTCCCAATGATTTCTTGACATATTACGATAATATCAGATGATATTATGTCAGTCCAAAAGAGAACTGGTTAAACATGTTTTTAAATGAGTTAGTTGAAGCTTCATGATCAGAAAAATAGCGGCAGTCAAAGACATTCTTAACTGATGTTGATTAAGAACAATATACAATTACATTAAAGGTGGGGTAGCTAACTTTTTTAGTTGTAAATTAGTAAACTTTGTGCTTTCCACTAAAAAGTAAGGAGTAAATACAGAACTTTGTGAAAAAATTAGACCACTGAGTTCTGTCTGAACTGAATAATAAAGAATTTTAGTTCTCATCAGGAGCTGAATGCTGCGCTCTGATTGGCTGAGCTTGGGTGGTCCTCTGAGTTTCACTTTGTTGTTTGTAAAAAGAAGTTTATAAGCCGTTACTGCAAATAAAATGAACACACGTCAATATTAACCATGTGTTGAAGGATTTATGAGAGGAAGTTGCCCATCACTTTGCGTTGTGATATTAAACAAACTAACAAGCTTTACTTGTCTAGGACTTTTGTGAAAATGTTTTGTAAATGCAGTCTTTGCAGCAGAGCCGGATCTAAACTTTTGGGGGCCCTCCAGTCTTTTCTACGAACCTTAATCAGTCAAGTCAAAGCAGCGTTTAAGTTGACTTTTTTCATTATAATTTATGACAAAGCGATAGACAAAAATAAGTTTAGGCTAAATAATACTCCTAATAAAGAGATAATGTAAGATCCTGCCCCAGAAACTTTTGAATAAAACAGAAGCATTTTCCCTCAATTTGGAGTGGTCTATTTTAGACCAACAAATCTTTAATTTTATGCTTAATTTTATAATTAATATATCATTGCACCTCCTCAAGTTTTACTTGAATGGGGCCCCAGCCCTGTCCCTCTCCTTGTGAGCTCCGCCTCTGTTCCGTCTTCACACTGACACTGAAACAGCTGAGAAGCTGCATCATCGCTGGACGTTTTGGACAGAAAAACTAACATCTGAAGCTTTTTCGAGACAAACAGCCTCATGGCTTTTAAAAAAATTCAACATAAATGTGCAGAAATTTGCTGTATTTTGCTGCGGTAATTTTCTCGATCTGCAGATGTTTAAGTTCATCAGCTAGTGTGCATAGTTCAGCCAATACTCGTCCTATTGACACAAAATAAAGATTGGCTGAGAGCTTATGAGATACAGAACATGTATTTGTTCTTGAAAACTCCCAGTTCCCTGATTCATTGACTTTGCGCTCTGTGCTGAGAATGATCCGACACTTGTTTCTGCTTCTGTCAGTCTTACACCGGGCTCACACTGCCTCCAGATCCAGATCCAGATCTGTCTGGGTCCGGTCGTCACTCACACTGCCTCCAGAATACACATGTGTATGTACAGACTCTACTGGCCTCGCGAGACCACGAGTTCACAGGGATTCACGCTCAACTTGGGAGTTTCAGGGAGTTTACGTGATCTCTGGCACATGGATATGTAAACAAGGAACACACGCGCCGTGTTTTGGGATGATTTCACGTCACGTCATTTTCTGTTGGATTTTCGACGCATAATGGGTAAGTACGGGACGTTTATTTGCCTCCTGTGTGTTCAATAGTCGCGTATATGTCGAGCATTTTGACGTATTTGTTGTAGTAGCAGAAACGTAATGTTTTTACTTTGAAAACCACCGGATTCTCTTCACCCGCGAGCGCTTGGTTTCCTGTTTGTCGTGTCTTGTTTTCATAACTTCATCAAAAAGGGCTCCGGAGCGCTCTGGCAGTCCGGAAAAATTTAAATGAAACGGAAACGATCCGGATGTACGGAGCAGAGCCGCGCGGCTCGCCGGACCGGACGGATCGCGGTGTGAGAGCCTCTCATTACTTTTCAAGAAACGGAAAGCCTCCGTACGCCGGACCGGAGTACGGACCGGATCCAGTGTGAGACCGGGGTTAAGCTCAGCACAGGGGAAGTGGCCGTGTCTCAAGAACAGGAGAGGGTCCTTTTAAGCTTGTACGATTGGTCAAACAGGGTTTATGTTCAGCGTAAACCCGAGGGTGAAGCCAAGAGGCATGATGACTGGACTGACATAAACTTGAAAAACAGCGCTCAGGAAGGTCCGACTCTGCTTAGCAGCATTTGCTGATTGTAAAGTCTAATCAAGTCTGATGTGATGCTGCACTCAACGGCTGTTACTACTACAGATTACTGACGTGTATTTATGTTTAAAACTTCCCCAAACTGTCTAAAACATTCACCTAAACCCTCACTGGTCTTTTGGCCCCGCTCTTAAAGAAGAAAACGTTTGCTAGGGACCTCAGTTATAACGATTTGTTCCGTTGACTGTGTAGTGTTTTCTGCCTATACCCCGGATGTGACGTCATCGCGATCCCTCGTATGTCTCTAACTTTTATTAATGACTCGTTTGGGTGTCCCTAAGCCCCGCCCCCTGCCTCCTCAGGTCTCTAACCGTTACCATGGCGTCCCTAAGCCCCGCCCCCTGCCTCTCTGATCTCAGTTCTGTAAAATGATCCTGAAGCTCGTCCATTAGCCGTTAAAAGCTTCGTGAGTGTGTTTTCTCTTTTCCCCCCGAGCTCCGGCCCGATCTCTGGTCCTTAATATTTCATCTTTCACATGAATAATTGATCGTCTGAAGACACAAAATGGACGTCTGTGAGCGGTGACGAGGAGCCGGGCTTTACTACGTCTGTCAGAGAAGATTATCGTCCGACACAAACACAGCTCTGAGATTGTACGAGATAAACAAGTCTGGATTCTGTTTGTCACTTCAGAGAGAAATGTATTTGCTTTAACTCATCACAACAACACAATAATATTCAACTCAGATGTTTGGCAGCTAAAATAAGTGAAGTATTAATTATCTACTGCAGCCTGATATCGAGCGATACCAGAGTGGGGACAGTTAACTCGTTAGAAAATGGGTCACAATGGTATGTGACTGTTACTTATTGTGCAAATACTACTCAGAGCCGGATCTAAACTTTTGGGGGCCCTAAGCAAAAATCAGCGTCAAGGGCCCTCCAGCCTTTTCTACAAACCTTAATCAGTCAAATCAAAGCAGTGTTTAAACTGACTTTCTTCATTATAAGTTATACATTATACACAAAGCGACAGAATAAATTAATTGTAGGCTAAATCATATTTCTCACAACAAACAGATAATGTAAGATCCTGCTCCAGAAACTTTAATAAAACAGATGCATTTTCCCTAAATCTATTTTAGAACACATTTTTACAACAGTCATTTTATGTCTAATTTTATATGTAATTTTATGATTTATTATATGATTGCACTTCTCCTCAAGTTTCACTTGGTGTCAGTGTTTCTCAGTGGGGCCCCAGCACTGTCCCTCCCCCTGTGAGCTCCGCCTCTGTTCACTCTTCACACTGACACTGGAACAGCTGATAAACTGCGTCATCGCGCTGGACTTTATGAACAGAAATATTGAATTCTGAAACTGTTTCGTAACAGAAAGGCTCATGTTTTATGCGGTTTCTGAAAAATTCAACAGAAATGTGCAGTTTTTTTTGCTGCTGTAATTTTCGCGTATAAATCTACAGACATTGGGCGACACGGTGGCGCAGCGGTTAGCGCTCTGGCCTGGGTTCGACTCCCGGGCCGCCCGGGGTCTTTCTATGTGGAGTTTGTATGTTCTCCCCGTGTCTGCGTAGGTTTCCTCCTACAACTAAAAACATGTCCAATGTGCCTCCCCAGGACTACAGATGTAAATGAGCTGTAAACTACAATCTGGTGCAAGCATCTCTGCCATTGTGCTTAAAGGGATCCCGGACTATAAAGATAAATATGGCTTAAATGCTAGTACTGTTCATGTTTACTAAAATAAATTGCAAACAAATATCTAACCTCTTACTATTTTTTATAAAATTGTCATTGTTTGGAGCCATTGGCAGCAGCCATATTGTCCAGGTGCAATGCATTCTGGGTTGATGATGTGAAATGGTTGCTTTTGGTTGTTGCCATGGTTGCTCCTGCCATAGTTGCTCCCTAGGCTGTTACCTTGACAACCACCAGAGGGCAGGGACAACCATTTGACGTCACAGCCAGGACAAAATGGCAGCCATGTAATTTCTTTAAAACACTATTTTAATCAAACAACAAATACTTCCAAGGTTTTTGTCCTGTATTTATATAAAGGATGGCATTATAAGTGTTTTAGGGTAAACTTGTGATTATAGCCAGGGTTCGCTTTAATAAACATGACCTTACCTTATAAGAGTTCATCAGCTGTTTGTGTTTCAGACAATACTCGTCCTATTGACGCTAAATAAAGATTATCTGAGAGCTTAAGAGATGTAGAACATGTATTTGTGCTCAAACTGTTCCCAGAGTCTTTGAGTTCGTGCTCTGAGACTGACCAGACTTATGTTTGATCATTCAGGGCAAGTGTCTGTGTCTCTGTCGCGTCACAAGAACAGAAGAGGAGGATGGTCACTGTTAAGCTTGTACGATTGATCAAACAGGGTTTATGTTCAGCGCAAACCAGAGGGTGAACCATGATGACTGATGGAGACAGAAAAAAAAATATCTCAAGTGTTTTTCTTTGTGTTTTTTCACCTGAATGTAACATGTTTCATTCACAAATGTTGATTTAGCAGCAGAACTTCAGTTTCCTCACAGTCTCTCTCTCTCTCTGGTGTCAGGGTGGAGCGGTCGACGGACCAGGTCATCAAACCGGTGAACGTGGAGGCCTTGTCGAAGTGGGTTGGTAAAATCCCGGCCGATGTGGTCCGGGACATGTCTGCCATCGCTCCCATGTTGTCCCGCCTGGGCTACGACCCCCACGCCAACCCGCCCAACTACGGACGGCCCGACGCCAAAGTGCTGGACAACACCAGGAGGGTAAGAAGACAAACGAGACACAAACTCACAGGTTTTACAGACTGAAGAATTGTACTGTCTGTGCCATTTGTTCTTTGGTCGTAAACCAGGGCTGCAGCTCTTTGACAATCATTCGAAAACATTGAACTTTTTGGCCCGTAGGCGACTTGTTATTAGATTTTTTTCATGGCAGCACAATTCAGATTTTTTCAAAGGCTGTCCAGGTTTACAGTACATCTGGAAAGTATTCACAGCGCTTCACTTTTTCCACATTTTGTCATGTTACAGCTCCATTCCAAATTGTTTTAAATGAATCTCTTCGCTCAAAATTCTACACACAAAACCCCATTATGACACATGTGAAAAAATGTGCTCTGGATCAGGTACTTTGCAGTCAGAACAGGAACTTTTTTGGTGACACAAGCACATTTACAACACTAACTTATATTTTCTAATATTTAGACAAACTTTCTTCCAGAGAAAAAAATACTTAAAAGCATTAAATGCAATAACTCCCACAATAAATGTATAAAATTAACAATTATTAGGAATAGGGATGTCAAGATTAACCGGTTTTTCAATAATCGTGAATATTTTCCCCCACGGTAGGTTATTTGTAGAATTTTTACAACTCACGGTAAACCGCAAACACGTCTTACGTCTTCTGTGACGTGACTGCCGTGCACGGGCAGCGTGAGGCGAAGAACAGCGTGTGTGTCGTCAACTCACCGCTAGTTGAAAGGCTGCTGAAGTTAGCGCATCAGGAGTTGTATCCATCCAAAGTATCAAGTCGAGGGTTGTTTTTAAGATGACCAGGGTTTTGTGCGGCTGAAGAGTGTCCAAGATGTAAAACGTGTCATTGTAAAGCTGCCGCTAAAAGTGCTAACACATCCAACATGATCCAGCATCTTTGATACGATCGTCCCTCGCTGTTCGTCCAAGTAAAGGTAAAGAAACAATGTAAATCCTGTAAAAGAAGCGCTCCAGAGAGAATCACACAGCTCACGGCAAAAACAAAAGCGTATTTATGCTTCATTTACATAAACTCCGACCTGAAAGTAAAACTACAGCAGAGACGCTGCAGGTCACGTGACGACGCTGGAAAACAAAACGTGTGGATGACGTCGCCTTCGTGAGTCACATGACAGATATCACATAATATATTATTAGTAATCGATCTCTCCTTGTAAGTATAATGAGAATATTAAAGCAATTAAAGGGACAATAATGCTTTTTTTAAACATAAATAATAAATTATTCTTTTTCAAAGGATAATTATTTAAAATAATTGCATTTATTGTTTTTAATCAAACCTACATATTTATGTAATACAATCAGTGTATTGTCACTGTCAGCAAATCAAATGCCAATAAATTTAGATTTAAGAAATAAATATATGTATATGTATTAGGGATGGGACGAGATCTCGTGCCGCGAGATCTCGCGAGATCAAACTGTTCTGATACTGTGCGCACACGTACTGATCTGTCTCGTGAGATTTTTCCATGGTCATGAAATTAAGTTTCGTATCTTTGAGCAGCTGTAGCAAATATTCTCCTCCACACACAGACTTGTAGCGGACTTATTCTGACAGAAAACAGTCTAAACTCTGTCTCAGTTTTTATTTGGTAAAGATAGGACCAATATTGACAGAGATAATTAGTCCTAAACATTGTAAAAGTTAGCGCGAAAAATATATAATCGTCAAATATAGGCGCAACATCGCGGGAACAGCGCAGGGTTTTTCACACTTAAACATAGTTTAAAATAGATCCACAAACAGATATTTTGGCCTCTGTCATGTAAAAAGTAGGAAAGTCTCCTCATCTGTGTGTGTCTGGTCCCTGCAGCAGCAGCGGCAGCGCTGTGAAGGAAGGGGAAGGGGGCGGAGTCTGAGCTACACACGGAGGAGTGGATCAATTTCAGTCAAAACACAGATCGTTCAAATAATAAAAATCCGAGGTGATACACATAATGAAAGGTAAAGGTAAACTAAAAGAATATAAACTAACAATAATAAATAATACAAATCAAATTTTGTAATGTGCCTTGTTGAAATTCTTAATTGAAACAATTAATGCAAATTATTTAAAAATCTTGTCTCGTCTCGATCTCGTGGACCCAATCTCGTGGCTCGTCTCGTCTCGTGAAAATTCTGTCTCGTCCCATCCCTAATATGTATGTATTTATTTTTCTTTATGCCAATAATCGTGAATAATCGCAAAATCGTGATTTTTCCTTTTGCTATAATCGTGATTCTAAAATTTGATATCGTGACATCCCTAATTAGGAATAATAAAGAATAGTTGTGATTTGTTGTTGATTTCAATGATTTATTCATTCATTCATTTTCTACCGCTTAATCCCGTTAGGGGGCGCGGGTGACTGGAGCCTATCCCAGTGACTTTGGGCCTTAGGCGAGGAAACACCCTGGACAGTGGACAACTCGTTGCAGAGTTAGACAGACAAACATTCACTCTCTCATTCACTCTCAGGGAAAATTTACAGTGATGCCCAATTAACCTAAACAACCCACGGTGACACGGGGAGAACATGCAAACTCCAAGATGATTTCAATGATGATTTTAGTTTTTGTTGGAGAAAAAAAACAACTTTTGCAGTACTTTTGTCCTAACTCCAGCAAATGACATTTTTAAAAGTTCCAGATTGTACAGATGCCAGGGCAGTTCCTCTGACTAAACAGGGGCTAAAGGAATGTGGGAACTTGGTACTTTCATTTTGGAAAACGCCTTCTGTCACAGCTCCAGCGTTCCTCAGTCGAGAGAGGAGAGTCTTCCAAAAGGCACCAGGCCTGTGTGAGAGAGTGACCAGACTTAAGAGACTTTGTTTCTCGTAGTTTCAGTGTCATTCAGGTGACTTTTGGCAAATTCCAGAGAGGCTGCCATGTTCCTTTTACTAAAGAGTGGCTTTCTCTCTAAAAATTGTTCACATTGTCATAGTGAATTTTGAGATTAGAGATTAATTTTATATAGTTTGGAATGAGGCTGTAACAGGACAAAATGTGGAAAAAGTGAAGCGCTGTGAAGACTTTCCGGATGCACTGTATATGTGGAAATAAATGATCTTTTCAAATGTGAGTGCAGTCTCATGTCACAAATAAACAATTCAACAAGTCGGCCTCCACCAGGACTTACACCGGGCTCACGCTTTTGGTTGTACCGTCCCGCTTTTTAGGCTTCTGTCCCCGTCCCGCAGATCACGGCCGTATCCCGCTTTTTCATTGGTGATCGAACATACCAAATATAGCACTTATAGCGCCGTGTTTAAACGGGGATTCGAGCATCTGCCTGATCTCTGTTCGTGTGCGTCCGTGTGATAAGCAGCACCGCACGTCAATCAACAGTCTGTGCGCCGCTGGTCCCGCCCACGAGGAAAACTCAAGCGGCGTCAGCGAAGGAGAAAGGCAAACGCGCGTGAGGAGACGAAACTATCGCCAGCGAGGCAAAGAAAAAGAGAGTTTACAGCAGGTACAATCACTGAAACACACTCATGAGTCTGAACACTGAAGGAGACGCTGAAAGAGACGCTGAAAGAGACGCTGAAAGAGCGCAGAGCTGTGCAGTTTGTCCATCAACCACGGAGGGAAATCTGACTAAACAACAGGCCACACGCGAAGCTCATCAAATAGGCTCAACATCAAGAAACTTCTTAATCAATGCAAACAATCAGGCCAATCTTAAACCAAAACCTCTACCTGTTCTAAATAGCCTAATATATTTCAACAAATAAGACTATTATCTATGTAGGCTATTAATTATTACACTGCAAAAAAGGAAAATCTAACTTAGATAAAAGGACTTAAATTAAGCATATTTATCTTAAAAGACAAAATTTAAGATGTTTTCACCAAGTCTGACTCAGATTATTTGACTTGTTTTAATATATAATGATATTCTATTCTGATTTACCTTATCTAGATATAAAAACTTTTTTAAGCAAATCTGTATCTGTTTTAAGTCATAATTGCTTGAATCAAGAAAAGAATTGCTTAGAGATTCTGTCAAGAGAACTTAGTCAAATGTTCTTACTGCACTGGCAGATTATTTAACTTGAAATGAGACATTTTACCTCAAAATAAGAAAACGTTTCTTATTTTTTGAATAGCCTTTTTTGCAGTGCAGAAAACTTTTTATACAGTTTAAAGGAACCGTATGTAAGATGCACAACTAGTGGTTTTAGAAAGGTATAACAATCACAAATGAACATGGGTTGCCAGATTGTGAAATGGCCCACACATTGAAGATAGGAAGCTACTGATTACTGATTCAAAATTAACTTCAGCTTCTAAGAAACCAAACTGGCAACCCAAATGAAAGAGTCATGTGAGGCTTATTCTGCTTTCTGATTGGATAATAAATGTAAACATCAACAAAGGGACATCATGTCCATTGCCTTTAATTAAGAATAACTCAGAATTACATTGACTTTCAGTAAAAATAATAGTATATTTGGACTTGTTGACCTTGTATCTGTGGACACATATAATTCATGTTTATGAAATCTGACATCAAAATCTTACATACGGTTCCTTTAAAATATTCTATATGCATCTGTATATTATCTGTTTAGTTCAAAACAGGCTTAGTATAAAAAATTATATTATTTGTCGAGTCCGTCCCACCAAATCCCCGAACCTGTCCCACTTTTTGGAGTTTTTGAGGTGGTCACCCTACTCACACTGCCTCCAGATCCAGATCCAGATCCGTCTGGGTCAAGTCCAGAAACAATGTATGATTACAGATTAAGCTATGAACCTCCTTTAAGACGATATTCACGGTTGTTCTTACGTGATAAAGAGTCATTAAACAGATTCTGAGTTTCGGTTTGTTTGTTCTTTGTAAGAGTCTGGAGGAAGAGCTTTGCATGAAGTTTTTTCTCTCTCTCTTCTATCACCCCCCTCTCTTGTCCTTCTCTCTTTATCTGTTTCTGTCTTTCCCTCTCTCTTCTCCCTCTTTATCTTTTTGTCCCGTTCTTTTCTCTCTCTTCTTCCTCCCTTTTTGCCCCCCTCACTCAATCTTCTATATCTCTCCCTCTACCTCTCTCTCCCTTCTCTTTCTTCCCCCCTCTCTCTTTCCTCCTTTCATTTTTTCCCTCTCTCTCTCTTGCCCCCTCTTCTATCCCCCTCTCTCTTCTTCTCCTCTCTTGCTCTCTCTCTCTTCTCTTTCTCTCTTCAACTCTCTCCTCTCACTCTTTCCCCTCACCTCTCTTGTCTCTTCCTCCTCCCCTTTCTTCTACCTCTCTCTCTCCTCTCTCTCTTCCCTCTCTTTAGTTTTCCACTCAGGGCGTGTGACTTTGTCATAAGAACACTGACCTCCATTTAATTTGACTAATGTTCTATTTGCACAGCACAATATTTACCTAAAGACCTCATGTAAATAGTAATAATTACAGACGTCATCTGAGTTTCTATTCCAGTGCAAATCATCCATGTCTGTCTGTAAAGCTTCCCTACTTCTTAACATTTAAGTTCACCTCACGTAACTCTTTTGTCCTCATGTAATTCTATAGCCGTGTGAATGTGTGTATCTGTGTTTATAATTGAATTAATAATGACTGTGCGACTTAAATTATCTTCAATATTGAACAAAATTTGTATTACTGTTCTTTACAGATCATTCACAAAATAAATTGTTGTTTTTCTGCGATTAAAAATCTAAAAATTAATCAAACAAACCTGCACTTCTGCCTAATGCTGCTCTGTGATTGGTCCAGCTCGCCGTGGCATTTAGTTGAAAAAACATCACACACATCGCTGGAATCCATCTGTTAAAGCCTGGTTGATTTTAAATGGCGTAATACTACTTATAAACCTCTTCTGGCAGGACAGAGTGATATTTTTACTGATTCAGTAGTTTATGTGAATCTTTTATTGACTGTTAGCTCATGTTCCTGTGAAAATGTGAGAGTTTTGGGGTCAGAGTTTAGTCCTGAGTCACTGGTCCAGTTTGGAAAGTCCTTCACCAGAATAAACTTTAAACTCAGCTGGTCTCAGAAGTGGTCCAAGTCCTGGATCAGAGGTTTTAGTCCCGGATCAGAGGTTTTAGTCCCGGATCAGAGGCTCGGTTCAGACTGTGTTGGATTTCAGGAATGTCTCTTCACATCTGGATTTGAACCAGACACACCTCTTCTCTTCTCTTCTCTTCTCTTCTCTTCTCTTCTCTTCTCTTCTCTTTTCTTTTCTTCTATTTTCTTTTCTCTTCTCTTTTCCCCCTCTCTTTCTTCCTCTCTCTTTCTTCTCTTCTTTTCTCTCTTTGTTTCTCTTTCTCTCTCTCTCTTCTCTTCTCTCTTTCTCTTTCTTTCTCTCTTTCTCCTCTCTCTCTTTCTTCTCTTCTTTTCTCTTTCTTTCTCTTTCTCTCTCCTCTCTCTTCTCTTCTCTTCTCTCTCTCTTTCTTTCTTTCTCTCTCTCCTCTGCCTCTTCTCCTCTCTCTCTCTCGTCTCTCTTTCTTTCTCTCTCTCTCCTTTCTCTCTCTCTCCTCTCTCTCTTCTCTTCTCCTCTCTCTCTCTCTCTCTCTCTCCCTCTCTCTCTCTTCTCTCTCTCTCGTCTCTCTCTTCTCTCTCTCGTCTCTCTCTCTCTCCTCTCTTCTCTTCTCCTCTCTCTCTCTCTACTCTCCCTCTTCTCTTCTTCTCTCTCTCTCTCTCTCTCTCTCTCCTCTCTCTTTCTCTCCTCTCTCTCTCTCTTTCTCTCTCTCCTTTCTCTCTCCTCTCCCTCTTCTCTTCTCTTCTCCTCTCTCTTTCTTCTCTCTCTCTCTCTCTCTCTCTCTCTCCTCTCTCTCTCTCTCTCTCTCTTGTTTTAGGAAACTCTTCTGTTCATGTCTTGTTCACAAATCTGTTTTTTACATCAGGTGAACTCAGGCTTCCCCTCCCTCTCTCACTTCTCTCATTCTTTCCCTGTTCTTCTTGCTTTCTTTTTTCCTGTCTGTCTTCAGTGCTCTTTTTAACCCCTCTGTATCCTCTCTCCTGGTGTGTTTTTCTTTCTTTCTTTTCCCCCTCTTTCACTCATAACGCTCCCTATTTTTTCTTTCTCTCTCCTTCATCGCTGTCTATATCTCTCGCCCTCTCATTTTGTTACCTTCCTTCTCCCTTCACTCTCCTTTTCTCTTTCTCTCCCCCTCTCTCTGGCCTTCTTCTTTCTCCCTTCCTCTCTCTCTCTTATTCCCTCTCTCTCTCTCTCTCTCTCTCTCCTTCCCCTCTCTAAAACTCTTGCTTTCTCTCTCCCTTCTCTCTTCCTCTGCTTCACCCCTCTCTCTATCACCCCCCTTGTCCTTTCTTTCTCTCCCTCTCTTCCTTCCTTTTGTCCCTTTCTCCCTCTCACTCCCTTCCCTATGTCTCTCCACCTCCTCTCTTCCTCTCATCTCCCTCTCTTTCACCCCCCTCTTTCTCTTCCTTCTCCCTTTCTCTTTTCTTTCTTTCCCTCTCTTCTCTCTCCTCTTTTTCTTCACTCTACTTTCCACTCACTCTCTTCTCTCCCAATCTCTCTCCTCTCTTTCTTTCTTTCTTTCGCTCTCTCTCTCTCTCTCTTCTCTCTCTCTCCTCCCCCCTCTCTCTCTCTTCTCTTTTTCTCTCCTCTTTCTCCCTCTCTCTCCTCTCGCTCTCTTTCTTTCTTTCTTTCTCTCTCTCTTCTCTCTCTCTCCTCCCCCTCTCTCTTCTCTCCCTCTCTTTCCTCTCTCTTCTCTCTTTCTCTCTCCTCTCTCTACTCTTTCTCCCTCTCTCTCTCCCCCTCTCCTCTCTGTCTCTCCTTCTCTCTCTTCCTCTCTTTCTCTCTCCTCTCTCTCTCTTTCTTCTCTCTCTCCTCTCTCTTTCCTCTCTCTCTCTCTCTCTCTCTCTCTCATATCGACGTTTCAGACGATGATGATGAAGATGATGCAGATGCAGATAAACAGATGAAGAGTCTGATTGTACAAACAGCTGGATTATTTATGAAGCAGTGTTTTGTTCAGATCCATTAGAATCACAGATAAACACTCAGCGGACTGAAGACTGTTATTACGATAGGAACATCAGCTTTCACTCACCGGACTAAAGACTCACTGTACGTTTGTTATTACGATAGGAACATCAGCTTTCACTCACCGGACTAAAGACTCACTGTACGTTTGTTATTACGATAGGAACATCAGCTTTCACTCACCGGACTAAAGACTCACTGTACGTTTGTTATTACGATAGGAACATCAGCTTTCACTCACCGGACTAAAGACTCACTGTACGTTTGTTATTACGATAGGAACATCAGCTTTCACTCACCGGACTAAAGACTCACTGTACGTTTGTTATTACGATAGGAACATCAGCTTTCACTCACCGGACTAAAGACTCACTGTACGTTTGTTATTACGATAGGAACATCAGCTTTCACTCACCGGACTAAAGACTCACTGTACGTTTGTTATTACGATAGGAACATCAGCTTTCACTCACCGGACTAAAGACTCACTGTACGTTTGTTATTACGATAGGAACATCAGCTTTCACTCAGCGGACTAAAGACTCACTGTACGTTTGTTATTACAATAGGAACATCAGCTTACATCTACCAGACGACTCAAACCTGATACAACTGCAAATACCCAGGCTACAACATGTTTTTGTTTATGTAATAGCATTGTAAATTATTCACTTTATATAAACAAAAACATGTTGTAACCTGGGTATTTTATGTATTTTATTTTATGTAATAGCATTCTAAATTATTCACTTAATAATATTATAGGACTTTTATGTGGGTGCACGGTAGCAGAGTGGTTAGAGCTCTGGCTTCCCAATAAGGAGGTCGTGGGTTCGACTCCCGGACCATGTCAACATCTCACGATCTCTCTGGGTGGAGTTTGCATGTTCTCCCCGTGTCACCGTGGGTTTTCTCCGGTTTCCTCCCACCTCCAAAAACATGTATGTTTAGGTTAATTGGGCATCACTATAAATGTCCCTTAGTGAGTGAATGAGAGAGTGAATCGTTGTCTGTCTAACCCTGCGACGAGTTGGCCACTGTCCAGGGTGTTCCCCGCCTAAGGCCCAAAGTCACTAGGATACGCTCCAGTCACCCGCGACCCCTAACGGGATTAAGTGGTAGAAAATGAATGAAAGGACTTTTATGTAGTAATAATAATAATAATAATGCATCGGCTTTATACAGCGCTTTTCAAGACACCCAAAGACGCTTCACATTCTGCATTATTCATTCATTCCACACTCAATGGTGGTAAGCTACTATAGAGGTTAAGCAGGTGACATCATTTTATTCCAAAAATGCTTAGCAACTTTAGAATGAGTGGCATTTCTTCAGTGTATTTCTTTGTTGTCGTGACAACGGCTTGTCTGCTACAAGTTTGTCTGCTAAAACAGTTGATGATTTAGGACATTTTAATGGCAACAAACTGACTCAAAAACATCTTTTTAAAGAAGAAAAATGTAATAGGTTCAATTGTGTGTGATTTCTATGTCTGATAAATGTGAAAGAAGCTAAAGTCTTGTTGTTTCTCTGCTTTGCTACAACTGTTGACTTGATTTTGTTTATTTATTTAATTCTTACTGTTGTGGTTTTTTATGTATTTTAACTGTGGTTTTGTGCAGTCGGTCAGACGACGGACCTGTATATGCAGCAGCAGTGCATGTATTTGGAGATTGAATGTGTCGCTTGTAAGACTGTGTATGATTTTAAAGTGATGCAGCGGTGGGCACTGTGGCCCAAGACAAATTTCCTCTCGGGGACAATAAAGTTTACCTTACCTTACCTTACCTTATTTTCTCTTTTTACATGTCAGTTACAAACCCAGTGCTCAGTAGACTTGTTGTGGGTTGAATTTGTTCTCAAACTGTAGTTTATTTTTCCTGTTTTAGCTGTTTATTGAACTCTTACAAGAGAAAATGTCCTTTCTCTCCATTAACTCTCTCAGCATGAACATTCAGAATGCTCTGATGTCACCTGCACAACCTCTATTGTAGCCACAGCTGCCCTTTGGCCCCCTCGATCACCACCAACCATTCATACAGATCCAGCTTTTTTAGTTACAATAAAATAAAAATGGCTTTAGGAATCAGCTGATCCCTGATATCGACTGATTCCACTAAAAAGAAAGACAAACATAAACAAAAGTAAAAGTTCTATTAATACTTTTTAAAAAGTTGACACTGTGCTATCAAAATCAAAATTGTAGTAACTTTATGCCCAAGCGTTAAAGTTTTTAGAAATGTGACATATTAAATGGTTGTTTTTAATAGACATAGGCATATTGAGATGATTGAAATGAATAAATCAAATATTGGGGAGGTTATAACCCCCCCATCCCCCTCGTATATTATGCCTGTGACTTTTTGTCTTAATTGTCTGGGGGAAACCGCTTTAATAAAAACAACAAAACAGGACGAGAGTAGCTGTTTGGATCAGGTCTGAACCGGTCTGACAGACGTCTGTGTTTTTCACCTGAATATCACTTTTAAGAACTTTAGTTTTGTCACAGTGATAAACTCTTGTAGTTACTGACAACAGCGCTGGTGAGTGTTGCTGCTACAGTTTGTGTCAATCAGCTGCGGCTCTTTCTGCTGTCAGGCTGTGTGTGCGTCCAACAAATAATAACTTTATGGCAATACAATTATGAAACGCTCTGCCCAAACAGCAGCTCTACACATTTACCAAAGAACATTCAGGTGCTTTCCTCCTGTGCAGAGCTTGTTCTCACTTACACACGTGGACAAAATTGTTGGTACCCCTCAGTTAAAGAAGGAAAAACCCACAATTCTCACTGAAATCACTTGAAACTTACAAAAGTAACAATAAATAAAAATTTATTGAAAAATAAATAATCAAAATCAGCCATTACTTTTGAATTGTTGATTAACATAATTATTAAAAAAACAAACTAATGAAATAGGGCTGGACAAAAATGATGGTACCCATAACTTAATATGTTGTTGCACAACCTTTTGAGGCAATCACTGCAATTAAACGATTTCTGTATTTGTCAATGAGCGTTCTGCAGCTGTCAGCAGGTAATTTGGCCCACTCCTCACGAGCAAACTGCTCTAGTTGTCTCAGGTTTGATGGGTGTCATGTTTCAGCTCCTTCCACAGATGTTCAGTGGGATTCAGATCTGGGCTCATGGAAGGCCACTTTAGAATAGTCCAACGCTTTTCTCTCAGCCATTCTTGGGTGTTTTGGATGTGTTTTGGATCGTTGTCCTGTTGAAGACAGGGTTCCCACGCGTCCTGGAAAACCTGGAAAATCTGGAAAATCTGGAAAAGGATTAGCTCAATTTCCAGTCATGGAAAACACATGGAAAATGAGAAAAACAGCCAAATGTCATGGAAAATGTAATGTTTTTCTGGAAAATTATTTGGCTTAATAATAAAATGTATAACAAACAAATAAACCAGATTTTTGCAATGTAAAACTGCTAAAAAGTATAGGATTTGCAAACCCAGATTGCAAAACGTACATCCAAAATTTAATTTATCATTTTTTTACTTGGCTGTTTTAATGGAGGCATACATTTTACAAAAGAAGGTCAACAGTAGTTTGAGTTTAGTTAAAGTGTCAAAAAAACATGATTTTTTCTCATGTTCTTCAGCCACTGGAAATCTGTAAAATGCATCAGGTTGCACCAAAATTGACTTAATTTTTCAAAAACCTCAGGGGGAGGACCCCCAGACCCCCCACTCATGTTTTTCTCCCTGCACCTCTGCATAAATACTGTAACTGTGATGTTCATGAAACACCAAAAAAAGGCTATCAAAGCAAACTTTGACTGAGAAATGGCCACACGACGGTTTTATATACTTTGATTGTCATAAATGTGGACTATTGGGCTGTCACAAACTTGGCAAAACAGGCTACATTTTGGTGATGTAGATGTCGTGATTACATAAAATCCTTGTTGCGAATGTCCTGGAAATGTCCTGGAAAATGTTCTTGGGATATGAGTGGGAACCCTGCATGACCTGCGACTGAGACCAAGCTTTCTGACATTAGGCAGCACATTTCTCTCCAGAATGCCTTGATAGTCTTCAGATTTCATTTTACCTTGCACACATTCAAGACACCCTGTGCCAGATGCAGCAAAGCAGCCCCAAAACATTACTGAGCCTCCTCCATGTGTCACCGTAGGGACAGTGTTCTTTTCTTCGTATGCTTGGTTTTTGAGTCTATGAACATAGAGTTGATGTATGATTTTTTTTTCATAAAAAAGCGAGACTGGAATTTGCAAAATTGTATGTTGACAGATGAGACCAAACTGGAGCTTTTTGGTAAGACACACCAACAGCTGATCTTGATTATTTATTTTTCAATAAATTTTTATTTATTGTTTCTTTTGTAAGTTTCAAGTGATTTCAGTGAGAATTGTGGGTTTTTCCTTCTTTAACTGAGGGGTACCAACGATTTTGTCCACGTGTGTATAATTAGACTCAATCAGAGACTAAAAGTACAGAGTCTCAGACAAAGACAGGCGTGTCCATAGTCACAGAAACAGCTTCACTTTGAGTTTCAGACCATGTTTAGAGAAAGAGAGTTTGTATTGAACCTGCTCTGGCACCTGTTTGTCTCTGTGGAGATGTTTTTCAGCTAAACTCAGATTTCGTGCTTTGTAAATTCCAAATCTTCTGCGTGTTTGGTGTTTTTGTTGCCGGAGCTGTTCTCACACCACGACGAGACTGTGTGGAGCTGCTGCTGATCAGAAACATGTGAGAGAATCCAGAGCCAGGCACACTTTTCTTCTCTTATGAAAAGCATCGCATGAGAAAAACCCATTTGGACAAACGACTTCACTCCAGCTCCAGCTCTGAGCTCAGGACTGTTCATGTTTAAAACTGCTTTACATAGACTTTACATGAGACTTAAATCATCCAAAACATGAGCTCGTCTTGTCACAATCTGCTTTTGTGATGAAATCGGTTGAAAAACAGCTAGAATTGACCTTTTGCACATTTGGATCTTGGAACTACATTGTGCAAAAGCAAGAAGGAGGAGTGTGACAAAAAGCACTTTGAAAAACAACAATTAGACTGTTTATCAGCTGATCAAAAGTTTAAGAACATCACTCAAAAAACAACATAAAACTCTCCAAACCAGAACAAAAAAGTTCTAAGGACTCTTCTTGTTAATCACTTCAAACTTTCATTTGGGCAGCTGGATGTGAGTGTTTATAAAAAGCGACTGGGAACGTTACTCAAGTGATGAAGATGGCTTCACAAAGAGCATCAACTGTCAGGAACTGATGACCATTTTTATAAACTTCCCTTGTCATCCATCCCCAAATGTTCTCTATGGGATTTAAATCAGGAGAACATCCAGGATGGTCCAACAGAGAGATGTTGCTCTCCCTGAAGCAAACATTGTGACCTGCAGCGTTGTCCTGTTAAAAACGCAGATGTTACCGCACAGACAAGGGCATCAGTCATGAGGGATGCTCGCTGTAACCAGCCTCTGTTTGACCACCTGCACCACCTGAAGCTCCAGTGTTCCACTGAATGAAAAAGCACCTCAGATCACAGGCGCCAGTTTTTTTAAATTTTTTTTTGCTTGGGTGCCCAATGTGCACGAGCGACATTTGCACGTGTCTCTTCTTTCGCATGTTTATTTCATTTTTTTCTACTTGTAACTAACAGACTTCTGACTTGCGCTGGCTCATTCTTTTCCCAGTGAACAGAATCCATTCAGTACATAAAGCCCTGCAGAGCCCCGGGTCTGTCCTGCCTTAGCGCAGCTCTCACGGCACCAGGTGCTACAGACAGGAGCAGTGCAGTTCGTCACTTCTCTTCTTCGGTTCTGACTCGCATCGCAACTCAATATTCTCGTCTCCCACTTTTTTCTGACATTATTTTCGACGCTGTTTTAAAGCACAGTTGTGCATTAAACCAAGATCACACAGGACAGGGGACAGACCAGCAGCACAGACCACAAGTCTAATGACACAGACATTTAGAGAAGCCTGATAATAAAAGTAGGAAAAAATTTGCCCCGGGTCACCCATGGGATCGGCGCCTTTGCCCCACACCAGGATGGAGCTCCCTCCACTGTGCCGGTAGAAAACATCTCAGGTGGATCTTGTCATGTCAGTAACGTTAGAAGTCATTTGGACCGTCAAGGTTCATTTATTTTCTCATCAGAGAATAAAACTGTTTCCACTTTTCAGTGTCTCATGTTTGCTGCTCCTGGAAAAGTCTAAAGGAGCTGTTTTGTGGCGTTGAAGGAGATGAGGTCTTTAAAGTGTTTTTTAAACTTTTCCTGTAGATGTCGTCTGATGGTTATTGAGCTGCAGTCGACTCCAGTTTTTCTTTTATTTGTTTTATTGATTACCGCAGACAAGCTGTCGGTTATAATACAAAAAAAAAACATTTAAAATGTATACAAAATTATACATTTACATACATTATATAGACATTTGGATCCAGAAACAGCCTTTATTTGGGTGGAGGACCGCCCGTGTCTTGACGAACAGCCAATCAGATCCTCCGGCTCAGCGCAGGTGTCATTTTTTGGGGTCTACACTTGACTTTGTTGTTCCATAATGCTCAGGAGAACATTTAGAATGAGTGTCTGACTGTGTCCAGCCTCAGCAGCAGAGAGTCGCTGTGAGAGGCTTTGTTTATGCAGCTTGATGATCCGGCCATGTTCAAGAAGTGAAAACGTCTTTGCTTTAACCATCAGGAGGACATAACTGTCTGAAAGCCTGACAGAAAAGGAGAATTTTGAGCAGATTTTGACTTTTATAGCCTTTGGTCTTAAACTTTTGATCAGGTGATAAACTGCCTAATTCAGTTTATTAATTACAAGTTCCAAATGTTTTTGTCTCACTCCATCTTTATTTATTTATTTTATTTATTTAATTTATTTTAAAAGGGGACCATGTACAATTAGAACATAAATGTTGCCATTTGATGCATTGTACCAGAGTTAGCCTTAGGCTAGTTTACATCTGCAGTCCCCTGGCAGGGAAAGGAACAGCCCACAAACACTTCAGTGTCTGAGGCTGATCCAGCACACGTAACATTTACACACATAATAAAATACATAATGCACTCCACACATATACATGCATACAGATTCTTACAGAGCCAGTAACAGAAATACAGGAGCAACTGGAGCTAATGGTTACAATGCTGGTTGCTCTTGAGGTATTTTTTTAGCTCAGTTTTAAAACCATTTATTGTACCACATGTTTTAGTGTATTCAGGCAGCATGTTCCACTGTGTGGTAGCCTTCACTGAAAAGGCGGATTGACCAAAAGTAGAACGACGGAAGGGTATAATGCAGTCATGTAAAGAGGCTATTCTTGTGGATCTCACTGAATTTACACTTCGATAATCCACAAAATCCTGCAAACAGCCAGGAGCCAAGCCATTTAGAATTTTGAACACTAGACACAACTTGGAAAAAAGTCGGAGATCTTCAAGGCTTGTTTATACACCGACTCTAAAGGTCTTATTGCAGTTTCTCCAGCCTGTCCCCAACAGGTGATACAGTAGGACAAGTGGGAAAAGACAAGAGCAAGCATAACTGTCCTGGCTGCTGAACGTATATGTTTAAATGAATTCTATCTGACGGCTCTGTCCTGCTCCAGCTGTGACGTCGTCCTGTCGGGTTTTTCTCTGCAGCTCCAGTGTCTGTGCTGCTCTGTCTCCAGCGTCATGGCCTCCAGATGTCCCGTTCTCTCTGTCTCTCTCTCCCAGATGTCCTGCTCTTGGACACATTCTCTCTCTCTCTCTCTCTCTCTCTCTCTCTCTCTCTCTCTCTCTCTCCTGTTCTTGGACACATTCTCTCTCTCTCTCTCTCTCTCTCTCTCTCTGTCTCAGTCTTTTTCCGGCGTGTCTTCAGTTTGTTGTTTTTGGATCAGCGTGTTGTGTGTTGTGTGTTTACATATTTGTGCGTCTGTAAACACGGATGTCGGAGCGTGTCGGAAGAAATGGCTCACACGTGTGGCTTTGTCAGATTTAAGACTCTGAACCATGAACGAGTCACGACATCAACTTTTAATGTTACGATTATCGGACAAAACACCACGAGTATTCACGATTACAACTACCACAGCCAAACACCAGCTGGATCTTCTTTAATCTCTTTGTCTAAAACAGCACTTTTACTCATTTAGATGCATCTTGTTTTAAAATACCTCTTATGTGTATTTTTATTTCCCCAAAAAACTGTTACATTAGCAGAGTTTTGGTCCAATAAAGGTTCTGCAGGCGACCTCATAACGTTCTAAATGTGAGCACTGAGTGGCAAGAAATGTATGAGAGTCAATGGAGACAATGACATTTTAAGAGTCAAAGTAAAGTTAAAATAGGGAAAAGAAGCTACATGTGAGAAATAATTCAACCCACAAGAACACTGGGTTTGTAACTGACTTGTAAAAGCACAAAAGCAGGTAAACAGTGGCAGAAAAGCAGATAAACAGAAAGACTTTAGCTTCTCACATTTCTATAGAATCACACGCAGTCGAAGTAAAAACCTTTTTCTTCCTAAAAGTTGTTCTTGAGTCTTTCTGATGAGGATAAACTGTAGTTCTGCAGTTAAAATGTCATAAATCTCCAACTGTCGATGGTAAACAAGTTAGTGAAGCACCACACTGTTGCCACAGCAACAGAAAACAATTGTTATTTTGCATTTTGTCACGTAAACATTACTTTATGTCAAACAAAAACTCCAGGGATGAAAATTAGTCAATAAAAGGCAAACAAGTGCACTTTCTCCAGTGTGTTGTCTCAGTCAGAATGTTTAGGAGCATTTTTTAAATAAAATGAGGTGTAGCAGACATGGGCAAACTATGGCCCAGGGGCCAGATGTGGCTCTCAACCAGTTTTATTCAGGCCCCTGAAACATTATTAAAAAGAAGTGGTAATCTTTATATAGCTTTTTTCTAGATTGTTTTAGGTGTTATTGTAGGGCTGGGCGATATCTCGATATATGTACTGGGCAAGTTATGAATTTGGCCAAATCGTAGATATAGATATATTCTAATTCTGTGTAAAAAGACCAGATGAAACTGATTAAATGCAGCTCCAGTTACAGAGAAAAGTGACAAAGAGAATGATGAGATCAGTAAAAATGTCTCTTTGTTGTAATAGTCTAATTTTAAATGTGTTTTATGTATAGAATTTAGTTTCTTTAGTTTTATTCAGCAAAAGGCATGACCTACATTAAGTTATTCAAAGTAAATTCTCATTTCTACTTTCTACTCAGCAAATTATTGGCTTAGAAAAAAAAAAAAAATTTCACTTAGAAATGTCATTTCAAAGATATCGAGATCTGCATTTTTCTCCATATCGCCCAGCCATATGTTATAGTTAAGAAATGTACTTGTAGCAATGACACTTTGTCACACCAGTGATCACAGTCCGGCTTTCTGCCACTTATTTGGATTTGAATACGGCTCTTAAAAGATTGTCCTCCACTGCTCTATAGGGACTGTCTATTTCCTTCTCCAGAACTTTACTGTATGCTTATATTCTGTTGTGCTTTGTTTACTGTATATGTCACCATAAGGTCTTTGGATACTTTGGATATCTGTTTGTCAAAACCTGATCCCGTCAGATCTCAGAAGCTAAGCAAGTTAGGTCCTGGTTAGTACTTGGATGGGAGACCTCTGAAACACCAGGAGCCACAGTGGGACGACACTGCCTCAGTGTCTGTTACACTGAGTGAGTGGATCCCTGATTGTAAAGCACTTTGAGTGCCTGGGAAGGTAGTAAAGCACTATAAATGAATATTTAGATGTGATGATGTTTCAGTATCTGATTTTTTTATACTTTTGTCTACCCTGAGCTCGTACAGTAATAACTCTGGGTTGAAGGTTGAATTCTCTTTGGCTGCTGCTGCTGTTGAACTGATGTGATGTGAAGAGGAAACATGTGGAAATACTCAGTCCAGCTTTACTCTGCTTCTGCTCCACCAATCACATCATGAGTTTAGCCTCAGCCAATCACACGACAGGGTTCAAACTCTCAGCCAATCACTCCACTAGTTTAAAGTCTCATACGCTGACTCTCTCTCTTCTCTTTGTCTCTTCTCTCTCTCCCTCTCCCCCCCCCCCCCCTCTCTCTCCTCTCTCTTCTCTCTCTTCTCTCCCTCCTCTCCCTTCTCTCTCTCTCTCTCTCCTCTCTCTCTTCTCTTTCTCTCCTCTCTCTCTCTCTCTCTCTCTTCTCTTTCTCTCCTCTCTCTCCCTCTCTCTCTCTCTCTCTCTCTCTCCTCTCCCCCCCTCCTCCCTCTCTCTCTCTTCATGTGTGATCTCTTGGACTCAGAGAGAAACAGCTGAAGATGAACAAACGGAGCGTGTCAAATGTGAAGCAGATTCTGGACGTCCTGATCAGAGTCTCACTCATGAGTCACCAGAGAGAGAGAGAGAGAGAGGGAGGGGGGGGATGGAGGGAGGGGGGGGGGTGGGGAGAGAGAGAGAGAGAGGAGGGAGAGAGAGAGAGGAGAGAGAGAGAGAGGGAGAGAAGAGAGAGGGAGAAGAGAGAGAGAGGGAGAGAGAGGAGAGAGAGTGAGGGAGAGTGAGGGAGAGAGAGAGATGAGGGAGGGGGGGAGGAGAGGGAGAGAGAGAGAGTAGAGAAAGAGAGAGAGGGAGAAGAGAGAGAGAGGGAGAGAGAGGAGAGAGAGATGAGGGAGGAGAGAGACGAGAGGGAGATAGAGAGAGGCAGAATAGAAAGAGTGAGAGGGAGAGAGAGGGAGAGAGAGAGAGGGAGAGAAAGAGAAAAAAGAGGGAAAGAGGAGGGAAAGAGAGGAGAGGGAGAGAGAGAAGAGAAAGAGGGTAGAGAGAGAGGAGAGGGAGGATGAGATAGAGAGGGGGAGAAAGAGAGAGGGAGAGAGAAAGAAAAAAGAGATGGAGAGGGAAAGAGGAGGGAAAAGAGAGAAGAGGGAGAGAGAAGAGAAAGATGGGGCGGTTCACTGAAAAAGAGAGGAGGAGAGAGTGAGAGAAAGGGCTAAAGAAAGAAAGAAAAGAGGGAGGGAGAAAGAGAGAAGGAAGAGAAGATTGGTGAAAGTTCAAAAGGGAAACAGGAAATATTCAAGCGTTGAGAGAGATACAGAAAAGAATAAATAATTTCCTGATAAATCAACATTTGTACATTTTAAAACCCTGAACGTGACTTTATTTAACTGTAAAAGACTCAAAACTCTCACAGCCACAGTCCTGCGTTCATGTTTTAGAAAAGCTCTGTATAAAGTGCATTATTCTTCTTCTAACGTGACAACAGTATCTATCTACAGTGAGAGTAAACGTGTGAAGGAGGAAGTGCATCAGTCTGTGGTTTGACTCTGTCCTGTTTCAGTCTCACCTCAGACACAACAAACTACAGTGTGTTTGAAAAGGTTAAGAACGACCACAACACAATGACAGAACTGTGCTTTGGAGCTTCTGTTAATGCACATACAGGGCTACAACTTTACTCAACAGGTATACAAATCTGCAAATAATGTTCCTCTGGATGGACTAGAATTCAGAGGATTAGTTTTAGTAAGAGTAAAATGAATTGCTTAAATTGTGAAGTACATTTTACTTTTGACAAGAGAAGTTAGCTTGAAACAGAGCCGGATCTAACCTTTTGGGGGCCCTAAGCAAAAATCAGCCACGAATATTCTGAGTTGGATCCAGAGCCGGACCTTCCTACACGCAGACTACTCACGTTGTGTGTAGGGCCCCGAATTCTGAACTGAGACACGGACGCTAGAGCTGGGCGGTATGACCAAAAATGTATATCACGCTATTTTTCAAAATTATAACGGTGTCACGATATTTGACGGTATTTTTTATCCAGGTACATGACTAGATGTTGACCCCGTTTCCTAATAATTTAGAGAATAATTACTGCAGCAAATTGTCTTAGAATGAGCAGACTAGTATAAACTAAGGTTTGAATAGGCCCACAAAATGCTGCTTCTCCAAAGAGGTGACAGACAGTGACACTAATGAGGTGAAGAAATGAGAATGCATGACACTCAAAATACAGCACGCTTGTGCGTTATGCGCTGGTCCCACCACACGCAGTCACGCTCCGCCCCAGTCCGCCTCCAAAAGCTGCAGCAGACCCCTCGCACTGTCTCCACTCCAGTCCGCTCCGCAGGGCTGCGTAGCCCCGAGGAGCTCAAGAAGAGCATGCGCCACTTCCCTCTTTCTGTCTGGTGCGCTCTGATCCGCGGAGCCCCACTCCGCCGGACTCGGACGGAGAAGAAAAAAGCCTTGATCCGCACTTTGGTTAAACGGCGGAGCCCCGCCGCCCGCTCTACGCACACAGAGGATGTGGAACGGCCTTCATTCATCCGGCAGTCGGGGCGGAGCAAAGCCGCACGCAACGGGACCAACGCGCCGTTCCACCACTCTTTGTTCCGGACATACGCACACACCGGTGTATGACAAAGTCATATCATTAAAAAAAAAACACCGGTGTCCAGTATGAAACGGTATACCGCCCAGCCCTAACGGACGCTTTCCCTGTGCTGAGCTAAGACTGACAAAAGCAGAAAAAGGTGTCTGATCATTCTCTGCACAGACATAAAATCAACGCCTCTGTGAACAGTCTGAACTACGAACACTTAAAGCTGATGTACTTAAACATCTGCAGCGAATTTCTGCACATTTATGTTGAATTATTTCAAAAGCCATGAGGCTGTTTGTCCCGAAAAAGTTTCAGATATTAGTATTTCTGTCCAAAAAGTCCAGCGCGATGATGCAGTTTATCAGCTGTTCCAGTGTCAGCGTGAAGAAGGAACAGAGGCGGAGCTCACAGGGGGAGGGACAGGGCTGGGGCCCCATTTGGAAACATTGACACCAAGTGAAACTTAAAGAGGTGCAATGATATAATAATTATAAAATTATGCATAAAATTAAAGATTTGTTGGTCTAAAATAGACCACTCCAAATTTAGGGGAAATGCATCTGTTTTATTCAAAAGTTTCTGGGGCAGGATCTTATATTATCTCTTTATTGTGAGAAATATTATTTAGCTTACATCTATTTTTGTCTGTCGCTTTGTGTATTAATTATAATGAAAAGAGTAAATTTAACCGCTGCTTTGGATTGACTGATTAAGGTTCGTAGAAAAGACTGGAGGGCCCTGAAGCAGATTTTTGCTTAGGTCCCCCAAAAGGTTAGATCCGGCTCTGGTTGGATTACTAGCTGTGCTGGTGCAGGTTCCATTCGTTTTTATTGTCGGGCTGAAAGTTAGAAAAACAAACAATGTTCAGTTCACACCAAAAGAGGCGGAGCTATAAAGAAAGTCTTCTGATTGGACAATGATGCTGAAGGCTTTTTAATCAGGTTTTGGTCAGTTTTGAGCAACTTTAGCTATACACACTTTCTCGCCTTAGTGACGAGCTGCCAAAGTCTTTGATTTGTGCTCTGTGATCAGACTTTGTGCTTCTGTCAGTCTTGAGCGCAGCACAGGGGAAGCATACTGTCATAGTCATGGACAGAAGAGGAGGGTCCGTCACTTTTAAGCTTGTAGGATTGAGTATGTACTTTGTATTGCACAAATCAGGCCTGATGAGAAACTAGAAAAACCATCTGCTCTCAGAAGACGAGGCCCGAAGCAACTTGAGTATTTTATGTATGAAGGTCCAGCTCTGACTTGAAACAGATTTGTTAATGATGTCTTACACCTTTGGCAGATATTTTGGCTTCAAGAAAAACCTAGGTTCATCAGGTAAAGCCAACTGATTCAATTTAGTATTAAAAAATATCTTGATTTATTGGCATTTTAACTAGAGCTGGTCGGTCTCAGAGTTGCCAAATCCACTTCTTTATAGCAACCTTTGGGCTTCATTTTTCAAAGTATTTTATGAATTTTGAAGATTGTGTTTTTGAGCTGCGCTTTCAAGTCATAAAAAAGCAGAATTGTATTTGATTTACAAAAATTCATACATTTCCAAAAGTCGTTATTAATGTTGGCTTGGTCGCTTGTTTCTCTCTGAAAACACTGGTCTGCCTTTAGGTGTGTTCAAGATGCGAAAATCTCTGCCTGGATTGCAGACGAGAGCAGGCGGCTGAGGCAAAGAGGAGGAGATTCAACTTGGACACTTGTTGAGTCCGAGAGCAGCGAGGCAGCCTCAGATCTCACAGACTCATGGAGCTCTCGCGTTTGTTTGAAGTGTTGCACTGAACTAAAACTACCTACAACGTTGTAAATGCATTTCTGTTTCCCTCACGCATCATAGACTGACTCACACATCACCAGAGCAAAGAATAAGAGATCATCATAAAGTTTACACACTTTAGATTTGCCTTTGTAAAAATGACTTTCAGCTCATCAGGATCATGTATTAATGTTGTTGTGTGTAATGTACAACAGTCTGAGTCTGTTCTGACTCATGTTAAACACGTGTGATGTTATAAAAGTCACAAATACAATCAAGACAGCGGAGGAGGAACTGCAGCGCGTCACGTTGGATCAAAGCCAATCAGCGGTCAATCACCGCACTACATTTCCCATCATGCATCTTGATTTTGTAGTCATCGAGGCGGTGAAGTCGGGAGCAGTTGCTCTTTCCTCGCCTCGACGATTTGTCAAGTCGACTCGAGCCGGATTGATCTCTGGAGATTACCGGGGCCTACGTAGCCCTGACGAAGCCCCCGACACCGGCTCGAGCCGACTGCACCGTCTGGACTATCTTGAACACGACTATTGTCTTGCTCTGAGTGATTGACAGCTGGGTTTGGCCAATCAGAGTGAAGTAGAAGCATTCTGATAAAGAAGATAAATGTGTTTACCTCAAAGGCAATAAGAAAATAAAGATCTGGCTCCAAGTAAATCGTGACACTAGTTATTTTTTTTTTGCCCAGACTTAATTCCTGCTGCTCAAACGCGCTTCTGAACCGTTGGTGTTTTGTGTTTCAGGTTTTTAAAGGAGAATTTCAGCTCCCAGAGTTCCTAAGAGAACAGTCACAGGTCAGTGCTCCTCTGCCTGTCAGAACCATCCCAATCATCACCAACACTCACCTCTCTGTCATCAAACCCACACGGCTCTGTCATCAGCTTTTCCTTGTGTGTTTGTGGAGATGAAGCGCTCTGCCGCCCCCTGCTGGTGCTTCTCCTCTGCTGGCTCTGCTGCTGTCGTAGTCGTAGAGAGAGAGAGGAGGCTGGGTGTTTTAGCTGCAGCAGGAGCAGACTTTAGGGTTTAAACTGAGGTAAATGTGTTTGTGTGTTGCAGATGCAGAGGTCGGCAGAGAGGCAGAACACCAGTTAGGACCAGTCTGGACCGGTTTGGACCAGAAGAGTCACGTTAAACAGGTGAAAAACATTCTTAATATGTGCTGTTTTTGTTTTGTTTGTTATATTAGTTATATTAGTTCAGTTTTGTAAAGGTGAGACTGACTTGACTTGACTCGAGTCACACTTCTCATGACTTACTTATCTTATGATTCCAAAAGTAGCACATATACACAAATGGACGTTATCCAAAGCAGCCCTGAGACAGGTCACAGTGACCGGTGAAACCCAGACACAGGGAGAAACACACAAACTCAAAAGCCTGCAACCTTCTGGCTTTGAGGCAAGAGCGCTGTCCAATCTGTCTGTATAGTAACTTGAAATATCTTTAATATTTGTCTGCTGTGTGTATTGACCCGTTGCACCTGCGTCACATGATCACGTGGCTGCGTCATGATGGAGGCAGAAGTGTGTGTACGCAGCATTACACGAGCAAAACTGACACATATTTTCTTATTTTTCTGTTCAGAAAGCTGCTGGATGCTTCTAGAGCAGGGGTAACCAACCTGTAGCTCGTCATCACCTTCCAAGTAGCTCACCAAAGGATTTTAGAATCATACAAATTATGCTTTATTAGTCAAATTCGATTTCTTACATGCCTATTTTTACTAAATGTGTTTTTGAATGCCTAATTGTGTCCACTTCTAAATAGATGTTGGCAAAATTTTCAAACAGGCCTCTTAACTATGCCACAGTTAACTTCAACTTTTGGTCATTGCTAATTAGTAGCTCGCCACCAGTTTTTTTTTGCAAAAGTAGCTCTCCTGGCGAAAAAGGTTGGAGACCCTTGTTCTAGTGCATGTTCAGTATGTTTGTCTGTGGAAGTAGGACGTCTTTTAGCCGAAGCACTAAACAAAGAAAAACTAATGAATGCAGCTGATCCAGACTCTTCCTCCTGCTGTGTTTGTGATTTAATTAAATGACTTTACTCATGATTTGTCTCATTCTGTGATAAACAGGTTTAGTCTCACACTGGAGCAGATTTAAAGGCTTTCAGTCACTTGGCTGTAGATCATGAGAGGCTGCTGTTAGACACACATGATGCAGGCTGTGGAAGAGATTAATTGCATCTTTTTTTTTTTTTTTTTCAAATGTTGTATATATTTTTTTCCTTTAGCTTTGACTTACCTTATTTAAATCTGTCACAACTTCGAGAGTTTCCAGTTCTTTTGATTTGTTGCTGCCACACACTGTCGTCTTCTGTCTTCATCAGAATGTAAACAAAAAAGCACCAGGCTTATGCTGCGTTCACACCAGACAGCGTATTTGCGTCAAAATGTGCACGTAAAAGCGTATTTTGACGCAGAATATTTTTGGAGCTGATGCCCAAATAGGCGTCTAAAATGCTCCAATGTGCGTCGAGGCGTTGGAGGACAAAAAGACACTTTTTATGCCCCAACGTGCTTCTTTGCATTCCCGCTTGTTTGCAAAAGGCTTTGTTTTGCTCTAGGACAGATCACTGAGAGAGAGAGAGGCTGCTGTAACTTTCTCTTTCTCCTCCGGACAGTTGTTTTGCTGTCTCTGTCCTCCTCCAGTGTCACGTCCTACAGCAGGTTTAAACATTCTGAATAGATCCATGTGAGGCTTTGTCAGTCCAGATCAGGTCCATGTTGTTTGTTTTGTGTCGACAGATTTTCAGAGCAACGAGCGACCATGTCTTTGAAAAAAAAAAATAAAAACCAAACAAGCGACCTTTTCGTTAATAAAAGTGATTTAAAGACTTGAGTAAACAGTCCTTTCCTCTTGATGTGAGAGGAGAACAGCAGCATGTCACATGTCACAGGAGTGGAGGCTCTGATTGGCTGACGCCGACTTCCAATGCGTGAAAGATGGATTTTCCCAACTTCAGGTTTGAGCTTCCAATCTGCGTTTTCAGACGCAGAAACGCCCCAGACGCCAATACGCGCCGCAAATACGCTTGTTCACTCAAGACGCTCAAGGGTTTACATTGACCTAACATTGAAAATGGACACAAAACGCAAAGACGCTGACCGGTCTGAACGCAGCATTAGGTTTACAACCTCCTGCTTGTTAGAGCAGCGTGTTCCAAAAGATACAGCCATTTTACAATTTAAATTAATAAAAGTAACAAAGTTTCCACAGTTGTAACGCACAGACAGAGCTTCTGCCTCCATCACGGAGAAGTGGGCGTTCCCTCCAAGAGCCCGAACACACATGCAAAGGGTCAATAGAAACATTCACATTATGAAAGAATGTATTTAGACCCATCCAGAATGTCCTAAAATCTGGCTTTAACTTTCTAATTCTATTTTCACCTCCAGAACAGTGCACCTTTAAACATGTCTGACTTGCTACAACAACAACAACAACTTGACTTCCTTGACCCTGATGACTTGTGACTTGGATGTCACTAAATGAAAATGTGTGAAATGATCTTTTATAAATGTCACAGTCAGGGGCGTAGCACCAAATTCTGGGCCCCAGGTACAAACTTTGTTGATGGACCCCTAAAACATAATCATGTATTTTGATTTAGTCCACTCATGTTCTTTTTCGACTCACTATAAAACAAGACATTTATTGGCTGTTTTTTGTGTCTTTCAACATAAAGACAGGATAAAATGGAATATGTTTTGAACACACGCTAACATTTAGCTAAACACTTTTAAGCTATAAACTTGTCTAAATTAAGCCAAACATATATTTATAAAATCCTTGTGGCATTTCTGACACATTCTAATGTTGCTGGATTGAGAAGTGTGACATATTGACAGTATTAAAAAAAGTTGCGACTTTGCATGTTTATTGAACTGATCCTTTTGTGTCAAACCCTGGCTCTTTGTTCACTAAAATCTGCAAACTTTTTTTTTTTTTTTTTTTTTTTTTTTTTTAACTATAGTTGATTTGCTGTTTGTTGTTATTAGTTTAAATGTTAATCTTTTTTTTTTAATTTATTTATTTTTTATTATTATTATTTTTTTTTTATTGGTAATATGATTATTATTTATTTATTCTTGAGTTACCACCAATAACAACAGAAATAATGCCAATAATGGAAATAATAATGGAAAATCTAGTATTGAAAAATAAATTAGGTCAATGACAGTGATAATAATTGTGAATAAGAACAATAACCATGAAAAATAACGGCAATGGGAAAAATAACAATTGCTGTTGTTATTGGCATTTAATATGTAGGGCACATATGAATATGTATATAAGGTATCTGTAATGTATATACATTTGCGTATGTGTACATATATATGCATATGTTGGTGTGTGTATATGTATATGTATGTGTGTATATATGTATGTGTATATATATATAATTGTATATATATGTGTACCTTAACATATATATATTTATTTATTTTATTATTGATTTATTATTATTATCTTTTTTTTTTTTTTTAATATTTGAATCATTACATCTCGTTTTTTTTCTATATCTATTATTATTATTACTGATTTATTTTTTAAATTAATAATTAATGGTTTTATTCTTATTATTTTTTTTATTGTACTATTATTTCTTTTTTTATGTAATGATTCGTTAATGTAATTTTCATGTGTTGTTATAGTAATTTAAACTATGCACTAAACACGAAAAATAAAATAACAAAAAAAAAAAAAATCTGCAAACTATGGTTTATAAGATTATAATCTCTTGCTGTTATATTTGTTAATAATTTCCCCATTTAAAATTCCTCTTTGTTTTTGTCCAAAGTCGGTTTGCTTTGCTGATATCACAAATAATTACATTTATAGGAAGATAAATGAAATCTATTAAAAGCAAATCTGACATTCTTTTGGGGCCCCTTTCCTGCCCTGGGCCCCGGGGAAACTAGCACCATTTACCCCCCCAGTCCGACGCCCCTGGTCACAGTTAAGTACAATGTTATTAACAAAACAAAACGGCCTCTTCCGACATCGTGAACACAACCTATTGTTTAATGTTCTTACACTGTTCTTTGTGTTTGCAGTGCATCAGGACCGTCTGCTCGTCTCCTCTGTGATCACATGACCTCCTCCTGCATCACATGACCTCCTCCTCCTCCTCCTCGTGGTCCTGCGTCACGTGACCAGACTCTGACCAATCACGCGCCTCCCTCCGTCACCGTCTCATTTCAAACTGAATGTTCCATGTTTGGACTCAGACATGTATTTATGAACGAATGAATGATGCAATACTTGTTTTAATGTTTTTATTTTTTTATTTTCATGCCTTTGTATTTGTGCAATGTCACGGTACGAGTCGCCTGGAGTGTGGCCGCGATAAACCAATGCTTTTGTAAAAACACCGAGTCTGTTTTTTTACTTCAACGATCTTAACTTAGACAATCTGAAGTTGTGTCGTGGAGGCTTCAGTCTGAGCAGGAGGACCACTAACACTTGCTCCAGGTTTTCCAGGCAGATCCCGAGGCGTTCCCGGGCCAGTCCAGATCCAGATGGTTTCCCACAGTCTTTTACCAAAGTCTCTTCTACATTTTGAAGATTGTAGGTTTTTTTTTTGGGCTGCACATTCAAGTCATAAAATGGGTGAATTGTAGCATTTTTCAAGTTTGATTTACAAAAATATATATAAATTATGACTGAAACATGGATTCGTAGCAGATTTATTATGATTGAAAGTTGTTATTAAAATATGCCAAAATCTTTAATACTTGTTTAGTGGCAACACACAACATTCAAATGAATCGATTAGTTTTTTAAACTTTTTTTATTGAAGGTCTGAGGTTGCTTGTTTTGGGAGGTTTATTTTCAAAGACTTAGTCACTTGTTTCACTCTGAAAATCTGGCAACAACACAGCCTCTGACATCTGGATTTAGCCACTGAAAAGAAAAATCAGATATTTCTTTGTAGTTCAAAGGCAAAAGAAATTAAAGAGACATGAATCTTGATGAAATCGCAATTGTGATCTGGCTCAATGTGATCTGGCTCAAGTGTCCTGGGTCTTTCTCCGACTCCTCCTGATGGGACATGAACATCTCTCCAGGTTTTGTCCAGGAGGCAGAGGAACAGATGAGCCACCTCAGCTGTGAAGGAGCAGCGACTCTACTCAGAGTTCCTCCAGTGACTTAGCTCCAGTAAGTAAGTCAGGTGCGAGTCACACGTAAGTAACAAGTCATCACGTCCAAGTCACAAATAAGTCAGCAGGTCATCAGGGTCAAGTAAGTCAAGTCCAAATTTTAATAGCTACTCAACTAAACGACTATGGTGCATTTTAAAATTCAACTTTTTGCATTCTGTACAATTCATTTGCTATTTCCCACTCGGAAAGTGGTATTTACCATAATTCCCAGACAAAATGAAGGCAGCAATAATGCCGTGTAGACTGCAGCCAGTTGCACGTGCCCAGAACGCGTTATTTGTAGTCCTGCTTGTGATGGACGCACCTGGAGTCTGAGCGACATGTATTCTGGTTGAAATTACAGTCAATAAACATCTTTTTACAAACAGCAAAGTGAAACTAGAGAAGACCAGCCAAGCTCAGCCAATCAGAGAGCTGCATTCAGCGCCTGATTAGAACTAAAAGTCTTCATTATTCAGTTAAGACAGCACTCAGAGGTCTATTTTATTTTTTTTCACAATAGGCTGCAATTACCACAAACTTTTTTGTGGAAATACAACGTTTACACCTAAAAATGTTCATAAGTTGAACAAAGGTTGGTGCAGATTTTCACAAAAGCACAAAATACATAAAACAATATAAAAACGTGATCTATTTCTATTGTTTTTTTAACGCATCTATTTTTTTTTTATTTTTTTTTAAGAATAAGCGACTTTGGGAATACAATACTGTACAAAGAAATAATAAAATACAGTTAATAAAAAACGGATATCTTGTTATTGTATCTAGGTGGAAATAACATAGTGGTGAACAATTGGGAGTCATTGCATTAAGTGAGCAAAACATGTGGACTGATGTAGGAAGTTTAAAATTAATTATTTGTGTTTGTTTCCATTGTTAAGGAAGCAAAAATCAGGTATAGCACCTTTTAAAAAACCCTATATCTTAAAAATATTTGCAGAATCCGTGTCTGAGAGCTTAGTATCAAATAATAACGAATGAATTTTGATAAAAAATGGTGTCAAATTCTCACAAACGTCAAAAAACATTGAATAAACAACAAAAGGTAGTATTTTAATGCGTCTCGTGGCTGTGGTTCGTCTCCCGTCCTGTCGGGGGCAGCAGCGTACGTACGTAATGACGTCAGCGCCACTTCCTGTAAAGCGCACAAACGTTACTGTCTTTTGGTTAAGTTTTTCCGAAGCTAAAAAACTATTATTTTACCAGATAAATCCTACATAATTTCACCCGGATTCGCTTCGTCCTTAAGCCGGACTCGTGGGATGAGACGGAAAATGGACCAGGACGCGGAAAAGTGCGTAAAACGGCCTTTTATCAAACTTTACTCAAGCTAAGCTAAAGATAACATCACAGATAAAACACATTTCCTTGTTTAAAAGTGTGAATTAAAGAAACGATGACTCAAAAATGTTATTAATCAGACTTTTCCATTAGCGTGTAAGTGTCTGTTTTTGAAGAAATTTTAACAAATAAATGTTGAAAAAATAGAATAACTTTGGTTACGTCATCAAAAAGTGACGTTCTATCAAAACGTAAAGACAATTTACACAAAACTGACACATTTCCTGACATTTTAAACATTATTTTGACAAAATTAAGTTGTTATCGAGTAGTATTATCTGTGAAAGAATCAAACAGTGTCATGTATATGGTTTTTCCGTCTTAATTTACAAATCGGTAGCTAGGTTGATTTCTCATATTTGCTGCTCATGTTCAACCAGAAAGTACAATTAAAAATAAATGTCACCAAAATCGCTGAAAAGGGAAGAAAGACGCAGAGGTGAAGTCCTACTGAAACTCTTGTACTTGAGTAAAAGTGTCAAAGTAAACGTGTGTAAATTAAAGAGTAAAAAGTACAATCACACTTCCAAAAGTTATTCTCTAGTCTCGGTTAAAGCTACTATAACTACTACTACTAATTTAGCGCCTTATTTTGGTCGTTGCAAGACATTTCTGATTCTTTTCAAGGGATTTGACTTGACTCACATTTGTAAAAAAATGTCTTACTTCTCCAGTAAATGATTTGAGTTGGAAAAAAATAAAATAAATACTGAAACATAGCAGAAAACAAAAACAAATCATATAATGCTTCAGGGCTACTGCTGTTACTGAATGAAATATCTTTGGAGACATCATTCAACTAGAGATGGGTGTAGGCGAATGACACTCCTGTAGGAAGTGATTTACCACATAAAGCATAAACCTGTGGCTGTGAGACAACACAAGTGTGGCAGCTGCTGGTTAGACAGGGTTAGACTTTTCAAGATGCAGCAAAACACACAAACAGACTCACCGCAGAGAGGCCTCCACGTCAAAGCTCATCCTGTGATAATCATTCAGTGGATGTGCCTTTAACTGGACGACACTGAGGCTGTTTTCTGACAGAAGTGGCCCAGAATGTCTCATAATATCTGAAGTTTTATTCACTTCAAGTTGTCAAATTACTTCTGTGGCATTTCCCCGTGAATGTTGTGGTCTAATAATCATGTCACAAACGTCGCTGAAACCTGTCAAAGTGCGTCTAATCATTAGATGTGATCATGTTCAGTGCATTTGGTAAAGGTCCTGGTCTAACCTGTTCTCTTCAGTCTGTAGTGATCGCAGCCTGACTCTGCCTCTCCAGCGCCCCCTAGACCTCTGACCCGCTCACAGCTCCAACACGGCGGCTCGATCTCGCTCCACTGTGTGTCGGGTGGTCATCTACCTCCAGAGGGACATGTCCACAGACACAGAGCTCATGTCCACAGACACAGGGCTCCAGAGGGACATGTCCACAGACACAGAGCTCATGTCCACAGACACAGGGCTCCAGAGAGACTTGTCCACCGACGCAGGGCTCCAGATGGACATGTCCGCAGACGCAGGGCTCCAGAGGGACTTGTCCGCAGACGCAGGGCTCCAGATGGACATGTCCGCAGACGCAGGGCTCCAGATGGACATGTCCGCAGACGCAGGGCTCCAGAGGGACATGTCTGGTCACAGCAGCCCCTCAGAGACGCACTGGTCCTGTGACGAACACTTGGGACAGTCACAACTACAGGTAACACAATCACTGAGCCAAGGGTTTCCTAGCTTTCCCCCAGAGAGAGATACTTTAACTAAACCAGAGCTCTTCTTCAGTTTTAGCAAAAGAACAGACTACAGATTAACTAGAATAGAACTTAAAGCGAAGCTCACTCCTTAAACACCTCCCACAAACACATTTCAAACACAACAAACTCAAAACAATTGGTAAAAGGTAAAAGGAGATGCTCAAAGTGCAGAGCAGCAGTGTGATTAGTTTGACAACATGTGTTTGTAAATAGTGCTCAGTTTTGAGTGGACAATACACGCTGATGACACAAAGAGCCTAGAAATGACTCTGGCCTTTGCAGCAAGAGTCACCCTGGATCCGAAAAACGCTAATACGTAGCTTCTAGCTGATGCAGTTTAAATTTGGGGTAACTAACTTTTATAGTTGTGAAGGCTTTAGACACACCTGCGTTTGAGACCCTTCCTACTCTGTCTTTGTGCTGATGTTTTTTTCTCCTGTATTCATGAGAATCAGAAAAATCTCCTTATCTTTCCTTGTTTGTGTTTGTGTTTTAGAGCGTTTTGCAGTCGGCTTTGGTCCAAGTGTCTCGGGACGGTGCCGCGTCCTGCTGCAGTAGAAGTGTCTCACCACAGGGCGGCGCTGTAGTCAGTACACAGAGGCAACCTGCTGGGGGCGCTGCTGTGAGAGGGCAGTACGTGCGTCTGAATGTGGGCGGAGCTCTCTTCCTCTGTCCGCTGAGAGTCCTGATGCGACGCGAGTCTTTGCTCCGAGACATGTTCAGCGGCCGCGCGCAAGTTTTTATGGACCGAGAAGGTGAGACTCTAATTTAAGAGTCCTGTTTTAGACCTGCAGGGTTCCCACGCGTCCTGGAAAACCTGGAAAATGATTAGCCCATTTCCAAACACATGAAAAATTAGAAAAACAACCAAATGTCATGGAAAATAAAATGTTTTCCTTGAAATTTCTTGGCCCAATAATAAAATGTATCACAGTGCACAAACAAATGAACCGGATTTTTGCAATGTGCACAGCCAACTCTAAAAGGCCTCATGTGTAAGCTAGTAAACTACCTTTGTACGAATGTAAAACGGCTAAAACATAGGATCTGCAAACCCAGATTACAAAAACTTTTTTTAATTGGCTGTTTAGCAGATGTTTTATTTGAAAGTGTATATTTTTACAAAATAGGCTCAACAGTAGTTTGATTTTAGTTCTACAGCCTGAGGTAAAAAACATGATTTTATTCTCATATTCTTCGGCCACTGGAAACCTGTAAAATGCATCAGGATGCACCAAAATTGTATTTAATTTTTCAAAAATCTCAGGGGGAGGACCCCCAGACCCCCACTGCCAAAATACTGTAACTGTGATTCTCATGAAACACACTCAAAGTGAACTTGCTCCTGTCTGACAAGATACAATTCTAATAGAGGTTGTGCAGGTGACATGACTCATTCTAAATGTTCATGCTGAGAGAGTTAATGGAGAGAAAAAACATTTTCTCTTGTAAGAATTCAATAAACCGCTAAAACAGGAAAAATAAACTACAGTTTCAGAACAAATTCAACCCACAACAAGTCTACTGAGCACTGGGTTTGTAACTGACATGTAAAAAGAGAAAATCAAGTCAACAGTTGTAGCAAAGTAGATAAACAACAAGACTTTAGCTTCTCACATTTATCAGACATTGAAATCACACACAGTTGAACTTATGACCTTTTTCTTCTTAAAAAGATGTTTTTGAGTCCGTTTGTTGCAGTTAAAATGTCTTAAATCATCAACTGTTATTAGCAGACCAGCCGTTACCACGACAACAAAGAAATACATTGAAGAAATTTCACTCATTACAAATGTTGCTGAGCATTTTGGAATAAAATGATGTCTATGAGAACTGGTTTTACGACTGTTACATGTATAGACTTTGATTGTCATAAATGTGGACTGTTGGGCTGTAACAAACTTGGCAAAACAGGCTAAATATTGGTAATGTAGATGTTGTGATTGCATAAAATACTTGTTGCGAATGTCCTGGATGAGTGGGAACCCTGACCTGCTTTAGTTCTGTTTTAAATCCGCTTTAGTCCTGTTTTTAGTCCTGTTTTATTCCTGCTTTTGTCCTGTTTTACTCCAGTTTTAGTCCTGTTTTTTGTCTTGTTTTAGTCCTGTTTTAGCCCTGTTTGGTCTGCTTCAGGTTGGGTGCTGATTGACCGCAGTGGGAAACACTTCGGGTCCATCTTAAACTTCCTCAGAGACGGTTCCTTGGTCTTGCCCCAAACCAGACTAAGTGTCCTAGAAATCCTGAATGAAGCCAAACACTACGGCCTCCACGAGCTGGTCCTGCTGTGCCAGAACTCTCTCCAGGTGACAAACACAACACAAAAACACTCCAACAATCATTATTATAGTTTACCTGATGATTGTACATACAATCTGTAGAAGGCGAACCAGGAGCTGCCTCTGTGTGTGATTCCTGTCGTCACCTCCAGGAAAGAAGAAGAATCGCTCATCAAATCCTCCACAAAGGTAAAACCGAGGACTAACCAGAGTTAATTTACTTTTTCTGGTCTCAGAGTCAGGACTAAACATAGACCGGCCTGGTACTGGTCCATGTTTAGTCCTGATCTTGTTTAGACCTGACACTTGTGCGCTAGAAGAATTAAATAAATTCATTTGTGTTTTTCAGCCGGTGGTGAAGCTGGTCTACAATCGGAGCAACAATAAATACTCTTACACCAGGTGAGACCAGTGACACTCGACACGCCGGCCTGGACTTTTAATTCTGGCTTTGAAGAGAGGAAGAGAGTGATGATCCGAGCTGCAGAGTTTTGAAGGAGCTGCAGTTTCTGGAGGGACTTGGTTGGGTAGACCAAAGAGGAGAGAGTTGCAATAGTCGATCCGGGAAGTGACAAGACTGTGGACAAGGATGGCAGTAGTGTGGGGAGAAAGAGAAGGGCGAAGGCGAGAGATATTGTGGAGGTGGAAGTAGGCAGAGCGAGTGATGCTGTTATTGTGAGACTGAAAGGAAAGGGTGGTGTCGAGGATGACACACAGACACTTGACCTGAGGGGAAGGAGGGACTGTGGAGTCATTGATAGGAATAGAAAAACTGTTGGATTTGTAGAGAGTCGAAGAGGTGCCTACAAGGAGGACTTCAGTTTTGGAGCTATTGAGTTTCAGAAAGTTAGAAGAGAACCAGGAATTGAGATCCTGCAGACAGAGGGTGAGTGAGGTAGGAGGAAGTGAAGAAGAAGGTGTAGTGGAGAGGTAGAGCTGGGTGTCATCTGCGTAACAGTGGAAATGAATGTTGCATTTGGCAGAAAATGAAACCAAGTGGAAGAATATAGATGATGAAGAGAAGGGGCCCCAGGACAGATCCCTGAGGCACACCAGCAGAGACAGGGAAGAGATTGGATTTGTGAGTTTTGAGCTGAACAAACTGACCAGGAGACCAGGAAACCAGGAGAGTGGAGTGTGACAGATGCCAAGAGACTGAAGTCTGTGAATCAGAGTAGTGTGTGAAGTAGTGTCAAAAGCAGCTGTAAGGTCAAGGAGGACGAGGATGGAGAGTAAACCAGAGTCAGAAGCTATGAGGAGGTCATTAGTGATTTTCAGAAGTGCTGTTTCAGTGCTGTGGAGAGGGCGAAAACCAGATTGAAATTGCTCGTACAGATTGTTACACAGGAATCCCACATCCTGCATATCCGCTGCGCTGCACAACAGAACACCTTCAATTTTGGGCGCAAAGCCTCTCCTACTGGATGCATGTTGTTTCCGCCAGGCTGCGAAGTCTCGAGAAGCACGAGAAGAGCATGCGCTGAGAGGACAAGCTTATGAAATAAAAGTTTTCAATGAAAGCCAAAATAGCTCTTTATTGTGCAGCAGGAGTGCAAAAAACGGCAGTGTTTGATGGGATCGCTCTTTAGTTATCATCACATGAGCTTACGTGTGTTACGTGAATAAGTCTGATAAAAAGTATTCTCCTGTCAGTGTTTCAGTGACATAAAGTGAAAGTTTACAGCCGACTGAGTTTAACTGGCAAAGCAACTATCTGTATAAAAATACAGTCCAAGTGTTTTTACTTTGACATTCCGGACGTAGTTCACGTTCTGTTTCCTGTTTGGTTCTGATCTGATCTGTGGATTTTGATCAGGTCGGACCTGGGCGCAGAAGATTTTACCGTTGATCCGCAATTTTGTCGGACGGCGTTGGAGAACGCGTGAAGGACTATAGATGGAAAGTAGCTCTGTGCTAACTCTGGTGCAGCCATCTTTTAATGTAACTGCACATTGTCCTTTAAATAAAGTAAACTTAACTAAACTAAGCTGAGGCGCAGACCATATGCGAGATGTGGAACATACCTCATTCATTTCAAAGGCGCGTAATTGCTGCGAAGGTGATAGCACAGAGCAGCACAGCGAAGATGCAGGATGTGGAATCAGCCCGTTAGTGATGAGGTGGGAGTGGAGTTGAGCGGCAACTGTCTTTTCGAGAATTTTGGAAAGTCATTAGGATCCAAGCCGGGTAAAGTAGGAACAATTGACCAATCAGTTTTTCTTTGATTCAAAATGTCCGGACTCTTCTGTCTCATCTTCTCTGTTTATCGCTGACTCCTACAACATGTTTGATTCAAGTGAAATCTGAAAGACCTGCCTGTTTTTCATACTTTTAATACTAATAGTTTGTAATGGGAGTCTTTACATCCGGAACCTGGACTTGCTCTGGACCCTGCTCAGTCTGGTTTTCCCTTGTTTCTTGTAAACTCAGTGAGCGTCGTCTCTCTCCTCAGTAACTCGGACGATCACCTGCTGAAGAACATCGAGCTTTTCGAACGTCTGTCGCTGAGTTTTAGCTCCAGAGTTTTGTTCATCAAAAACGTGATCGGAGACGAGATCTGCTGCTGGTCCTTTTACGGACAAGGACGCAAACTGTCTGAGGTCTGCTGCACCTCCATCGTGTATTCGACCGAGAAGAAACACACCAAGGCAAGTCCTGGTTCAGACCTGCTTTAGTCCTGCTTTAGTCCTGCTTTAGTCCTGTTTCAGTCCTGTTTCAGTCCTGCTTTAGTCCTGATTTAGTCCTGCTTTAGTCCTGATTTAGTCCTGCTTTAGTCCTGTTTTAGTCCTGCTTTAGTCCTGTTTTAGTCCTGCTTTAGTCCTGCTTTAGTCCTGTTTTAGTCCTGTTTTAGTCCTGCTTTAGTCCAGTTTTAGTCCTGCTTTAGTCCTGTTTTACTCCTGGTTTAGTCCTGTTTTGGTCCTGTTTTAGTCTTGTTTTAGTACTTTTTTAATCCTCTTTTAGTCCTGTTTTAGTCCTGTTTTAGTCCTGTTTTAGTCCTGCTTAGTCCTGCTTTAGTCCTGTTTTAGTCCTGTTTTAGTCCTGTTTTAGTCCTGCTTTAGTCCTGCTTTAGTCCTGTTTTAGTCCTGTTTTAGTCCTGTTTAGCTCAGTTGTTTAATGTGTTTCCAGGTGGAGTTTCCTGAAGCTCGGATTTACGAGGAGACCCTGAACACTCTTCTGTACGAGACAGTTCCTCTGCCGGATCACTCTTTGCTGGAGGCCACACGGAGGCGCTATAACCCCTGCGGCTACCACAGCGAAGAGGAGGAAGGGCCCGGGCCTGGTCTAGCCCTGCTCTAGTCCAGCTCTGGTCCAGCTCTGGTCCAGGGCCATGTCGTACTGAACCAGACTGAACTGATCCTGGATCCGTTTTTTTCTTCTTTGGGTCGACAGACATAAACTGAACAAACAGGTTCACAACTCGATCTAAGATGGGTTTTCTGAATGAATCCAGGTCATTAGGGAGGGGCGTGGCCAAAGCACAGGAGGGCGGGGTCATAAAGCAAGGGGCGTGGTCACAGAGTAGGAGGCGGGGTTCGTGCAAGCAACCAATCGGAACAACCTTTGTAAAAAAATATGCTGCTATAATGAGAGTTTGTTACATCACAGTTCGTAGTCTTGTCCGGTTTGAATGTGATCCACAGCTGGACTAGTCACTAATACAAACTCGAGGCCCGGGGACCAGATTCGGCCCTTCATACAGTATAATTTCTTGAGGCCCTTGAGGTCTTGAGCTGCGTTCAGACTTGACAACATTTAAGCGTCCAGTTTCGCGCCTTGAAGCAAATTTTGACGCAGAAGTTCCCGCTTTTTTGAGAAAGGTTTTGTTTGCACATAAACGGATCATGTTCAGAGGAGAAAGAGGGAGAAGATTGGTGCATTATAAAACGTATCTTACCCGATCACGTCCTACAGCAGGTTTAAACTCGACCATAAGCATTTTGATTAGATCCATGTGAGGCGTTGTCAGTCCAGATCATGTCCATGTTTGTTTTGTGTCGCCAGATTTTCAGAGCAACAAGCAACCAAGTCTTGGAAAAAAGCCCAAAAACAAGAGACCTTTTGTAATAAAAAGTGTAAGTAAGTAATCTTTATTTGTATCGCATTTCACAGACACAGAGTCACAAAGCGCTTCACAGTGAGATGAACCCCTCACCTCCCCACTCAGTGACAGTAAAGGCTTTTTCACACCAACACAACTCCCAGTCGTTGTCGGTAGAGAGGAGCGACGCACCGTCTGTTCTAGTCTCTTTGGGCATCGATGTAAAAAAGCCTTCGCACAAACACGATCCAAGCAGCCAACAGTCGGCGAACAAATGCCGAGTGAGCATGTGTGTGACGTAACGCTTGACGAAAAAGACAAAACAGAAGTTGTGCGCGAGTAGTTGTCAAACTCTGTGGCGAACAGATTTCTATCTTACCTCACGGATTAGACTAAGCTTCTATTTCCCACTACAGTCCAGCCTTCGTACTACAGCTGTACTCCTCCATCTTTGTTTTCCTCGGACCAAGTAGTAGCCATTCTTCTCCGTACTTACGTCTCGTTTGAACCCGGCAAATAACAACAATCCATGCTCAGGTAAATACTATTTTTCCATAAGCGGCATTTTCGGTTTTCCGCACCATTTTCTTGCGCACTGATTCGCTAGCCACGGGCCAATCAAACAGCTGCATATGCGACAACTACCGACCGCTGACGATGCCGACTTTACAAGCAAGTCTTCAAAACCTCGCCTCCACGACGTGCTCCGCTCCTCTGACCCCTGACAGTGCCGTTCACACCAAACACACGTGAGCCGCCTGTCGCAGAAGTGCCAAACCGGTTCAGACAGGCGACCCTCGGCTTGGTGTGAAAGACCCTTAAGCTGCCCTGGGGCAACTCAGCGGAGGTGATTCACCTAACACCTGGCGCCTCAACCTCCGACTACCACCAAGTGTTCCCTAACATGCATGTTATCAGTTCATTAAAGACTTCAGTAAACACTTCTTTCCTCTTGATGTGAGAGGAGAACAGCGTCACTACGTCACAGGAGAGCAGAGTCTGATTGGTGGATGCTGCGTTCGACGCTTGAAAGTTCAGGACAGCCCCACTCGGGCTTCGACGCCTGATGAGGCCAAAACGTCCGTCGCAGGTTGAAGCGTCTACTTCACAAGACACGTTTTCAGCAGACGCTAGAGCTGCACGATATATAGATATCGAATAGATATTGACAACTGCGATTAGCTAATCACAAAAGCTGCAGTTTTCCTCCTTTTCTTACACATTAGCCTCCTTTTTTATTTTGTTGGACATAGTGCGGTACGAAAAGTGAACACAGAGAAGCACCACAGCGACAGGCTTTTGAACTGCACAACACGACTAAATAGAAGTCTATAAACACTGCTTTTATGACCGTTATAGTGCGTATTCAATAAAACAACTCTAGCACTAGCGTTAGCTGCTTACCTTGAACAGGCAAAACATCGATAGTTTCCCAGGCAAATCCAGTCTGTTTTCTTCACAAACATAAAATCCAAGAGAATAAAAGCTGCATGACTGGTATTAGTCCATAAACACCGCAGTAGCACGCATGTTTGCTCAGTCCTTGTGAGATAAACAGTTATTGGAGTTTAAGTTGGCGCCATCTGCTGGTGTAGATGTATATTTCTGTCATAGTTACTTTTTAAACAAACCAACATGAATAATCAAGCACAACATCCAATCAATCTTGGTTTTAGCCTCAGTAATGCCTAAAATGTAGCCTATTCATAGTTAAACATTTCAAATTAGTAGCAGTTTAGTTTTAATCTTTTCCATGGTTGACATTTTACAATTGTTGCAAAATGGTATGCACAACAGAAAAAAAACATATTTATACACATGTTAATAAATATCGAATCGAAATCGCAATATCAAAGAAAGAAAATCGCAATTAGATTTTGTGTCAATATCGTGCAGCCCTAGCAGACGCCTGAACTGGGGAATTGACCTTTCGCCGAGCTCCGCCCCAAAACGGCTATTGTCCAATCAAACATCGTAGCAACCGTTGCTATGTAAATATGGTCCGTCAGATCTTGAGCTCCAAGCACGATGGTGAAGCTATGCGCCTACGGTTTATGTGAACCGGACCGCAGATACCCCGAAATATTGACCGGAGGAGTTGTGTTCTTTCCATTTCTAAAGCCGAAAACAACTTGAGTAGTGCTACAATGGATTAAATAGTACGGACGACTCGGGGCAGCTCCTCTACCAGCTACATATATTAAACAAATGTTTGCTCAAAGGTAAAACTAATGTTTAACTATAACTATGGACTTACTGTGTTGTTAGATCTAGAGGCAAAAAACACAAACTAGACTGAAGTTATACCACGACGAGGATATAACTGCAGAAGTTACGCTCTAAGCTGCTACGTTTAGCGAGCCTTTAGCTTTAGCCAACACTAGTAGGTTTAGCTCGCTAACATACCTCGTAAATGAACAATATTCTTGCAATAGAGGAAAATAGACCTTAACATATGAAAGTGAACTTACCCGGCAGTGCAAGAGCAGGACAAGGCTGTGCTTGTTGTATTTAAACGTTAAAGATCATGGGTTTGTCTGATTTAGCTTGAGACCAGTAGCATTAGCCTCCATAGTAGTTATGTTCCTCTGTTGTGTATTTTAATGTTTTGAATAAATCCCTCCGCTGCAGAGTGAACCTCTTCTGCCTCGATCTAGACGATATCGCGGAAAAATTGCTTAAAAAAGTCACTAACGCGAACAGCTCTACTTCTTTCTGTCATTGAAGTCTATGGCACGCTGTCATATTTGACGGACGTAGCAACAGTAACTAAGGGGGGCGGGGCTCGGCGAAAGGTGACGTAAATAAACTGGACACTTTGGACGCTCCGACGGTGTTTGGTCTGAACGCAGCTTTATGAGGTTTACTTTAATCTTAAATTAAAGCTTAAATGTTTTACTAAAACTGGGTCTTAACCTAATGAAATGAGTCTTTTTTCAGACTAATGCACATGTATTTTTAGTAAATGTCACTTTAATAAATATACAACTATTATTTATAGTAAGATTAATAAGGTTAATTATAGTTACAGCAGACTCTCTGGAGAATGTTTGTCTGCACTGTTAAAAATCCTGAGGCCAAAAAGTTAAACTGACTTAAATATTTATGTTGATATAACTTGACAATGAGAGTCAAAGATTTACAACTTAGACTTTTAAGTTATAAAGAGAAGAAAGAGAGAAAGAAAGAGAAGAGAGAGAGAATAAAGAGAGAAAGAGAGAGAAGAAAGAAAGAGAGAAGAGAGAGAAAGAGAAGAGAGAAGAAAGAAAGAGAGAGAAGAAAGAGAAGAGAGAAAGAGAAGAGGAAAGAAAGAAAGAGAGAGAAGAAAGAGAGAAGAGAGAGAGAATAAAGAGAGAAAGAGAGAGAAAGAGAAGAGAGAAGAAGAAAGAGAGAAAAGATAGAAAGAAAGAAAGAAAGAAAGAGAAGAGAGAAGAAAGAAGAGAGAGAAGAGAGAGAGAATAAAGAGAAAGAAAGAGAAGAGAGAAGAAGAAAGAGAGAGAGGGAGAAGAAATAGAGAAAGAGAGAGAGAAAAGAGAGAGAAGAGAGGGAGAAGAAATATATAGAAAGAGAGAAAGAAAGAAGGAGAAGAGAGAGAGAGAAGAAAAAGAGAGAAAAGAAAGAGAGGGAAGAGAGGGAGAAGAAATAGAGAAAGAGAGAGAGAAGAAAGAAAGAGAGAAAGAAAGAGAGAGAGGGAAGAGAGGGAGAAGAAATATATATAGAGAGAGAGAAGAAAGAGAGAGAGAAAAAAGAGAGGGAGAGAGGGAGAAGAATAGAGAAAGAGAGAAGAAGAAAGAGAACAGAGAGAGAGAGAGAGAGAGGAATATTAATAAAGAGAGAGAATGTCAGATGACTCACAAACATGAGTTTAATCAACATAAAACTTTCAGGCAGAAACTGAACTTACATTTCTAAGTTAAAGTGCGTTTTTATTTTTACAGTGCAGTGACACAATCTACTGAACACTTTTTATATTTACTCACAGTTTAAACACTTCAGCTGAGAAATAAGACTCTTGACACTTTGTTTGTATAATTTTATGTATTAAATAGTGATGCACCGATCCAGCTTTTTCAGTTCCGATACCGATCCCGATACTTTAGAATTAAGCATCTGCCGATACCGATATCAACCGATACTTGTGTAAGGACTGAAAAGACTTTTGATCATAATAGTGTTATTTATACTGCAAGACAAAACTAAACACTTAAGAAGAAGAAAGAGAGAAAAGAGAGAGAGAGAGAGAGAGAGAGAGAAGAAAGAAAGAGAAGAAAGAGAGAAGAAAGAGAGGAGCGAGAGAGAGAGAAGAGAAGAGAAGAGAAGAAAGAGAGAGAAAAGAGAAGAGAGAGAAGAGAAGAAAGAGAGGAGAGAGAAGAGAAGAGAAGAAAGAGAGAAGAGAAGAAAGAGAGGGAGAATGAGAGGAGAGAGAAAGAGAGCGAGAAAAGAGAAGAAAGAGAGAGCACGAGAGGAGAAGAAAGAAGAAAGAGAGAGAGAAAGAAGACAGAAATAGAGAGAAGAGAAAAGAGAGAGAAAGAGGGAGAGCAAGAGAGAGAGAAAGAGAGAGAGTGAGAGGAGAGAGAGAAGAGAAGAGAAGAAAGAGAAATAGAGAGGGAAAGAGAGAGCGAGAAGAGAAAGAGAGAGAGAGAAAAAGAAGAAATAAGAAGAAGAGAAGACAGAGTAGTAGAGAGAAGAGAGAATTAGAGAGATGAAAGAGAGAAGAGAAGAGAGAGGAGAGGAGAAGAGAGAGAAAGAATAAAGT
>CM076415.1:7501833-7516390 GCA_038363315.1 Mugilogobius chulae | reverse complement strand
AAAAGAGTTGCTCTGGTTGAAAACTCAATGACTTGGGGTCTTCATTGCTTTATGTTTGTTCCAGTTCATGAACAAGTTCTTCATAGACAATCCTAAAAATGAACGGTTACAGAATTGAAAAGCACAAGTGAGTCAGCTTAAAGCAAATTAAATCATTTTAACATTACCAGTGTTTTCTTTTGCCCACAAAGGAAGCACTCAATGAATAAAGCTAACGAAGCATGGCACATTGTACAGCACTATTATTTACTTTCTGAATTTTATGATGGAATACTATAAAATTTGCATGTAGATAGTACCAACAACATTACCCCAACAAGTAGCACTTACTGCTTTTATATCAAGTCAGTGCTTTTGTTAGAGTAATGATAATGGAAGCAAAGGCATAAATAACTCATCTAACGTTGGAGGAAAGAGAAGTTAGTCAAGACCAAGACAAGCCCAAAGAGGAGCACTTATGAAATTGAACAAGAACAAGTGGATCCCTTTGAAGTCATGCTAGAGCAATTTTAATATATTTTAACATTGGCAGTGTTTGATTTTGTCAAATACAACTGCCCCAACAGGAAGCACTTACTGAATTTAACCAACATGGCCAATGCTCAGGTTAGGGTAATTCAAATGACTTTCTGTAGCTGATGATAGAACACACTGATTCACAACCTTATCCGGAGAGATAAAGCCTTTAACACTACCCCAACAAATAGCACTTACTGCTATCAAGTCAAGTCAGTGCTTCTGTTAGAGTAATATGAATGGCAACTGAAAGCATGAAAATATCAAACATTGGAGGACAAAGAAGTTAAATTTAAGACCAAGACAACCCCAAAGAGGAGCACTTATGAATTTGTACGAGCACAAGTGGATCCCTTTGAAGTTTTCTTAGAACAAATGTAATTATTTTAACAATAGCAGTGTTTGATTTTGTCAAATACAACTGCCCCAACAGGAAGCACTTGCTGATTTTAACCAACAAGTCAATGCTCAGGTTAGGGTAATTCAAATGACTTTCTGTAGCTATTGATAGAATACATTTCTATAAATCAATATCTTGAAAATCCAGAGATATACATCCATCAACACTACCCCAACAAGTAGCACTTACTGCTTTAAGTCAAGTCAGTGCTTCTTCTAGGGTAATGTAAATGGGATTGAAAGAATCTTTCTAGTCTTCAAAATGGAGTAGCTCTACTGTTGACGTTCTTGAGGCTAAAGTCACAATCAAGACAACCCCAATGACAAGCACTTATGAATGGATAAGCTACAAGTGACTCAATTTGACGTCTTCTGAAATGAAACAAGTTAAACTTCCCGTTGGGTTTATCATTCAGACCAGCAGAAAAGGATGCTCCTTCTTTCACAGAGGCTGGCGTTCTCAGATTCACATTTGAAGTCTTCATGGATGGCTCTGGTGAGTTGTGTTGGTCAGCTGCAGGGTTGCCAGATTTTCAGAGAGCAACAAGCGACCTGGCCTTTGAAAAAAAGCCCAAAACAAGCGACTTCAGGCATTCAATAAAAAGTAGTTAAAATAAGCAATTAATTCAACATTATCTGTCACAGCAACATGTTGACAATGATTTTTTGCATATTTGAAATAGTATTTGATCATTAATAAAGATTTTAAAACATGAAAATATGCAAAAACTCCATATTTTTTGTCAATAGTGGGTAATTTTCGTGAAATTAAAACTGAAAAAAAACGTAAAAATCACCTTTTTTATGACGTCAAAGGGTGGCAAAGGAGCAAGCCCAAAAAACCGCAACCCGCGACCGTCAAAATTCACAAGCGACTTTCCAAAATAGGAAGCCCAAAGTTGCTTTAAAGAAGCGGACTTGGCAACTCTGGTCAGCTGACTGAATGCTGTTTTAAGTAGTTTGCCAACGCCAATTATCGTAGCCACACCTTCTTTTCAGTGTTTGGGGGATTGTGTAAGACTGTTCATTATCATAGTCGTTCAATGTGTGGTCCATTTACATTTGTAAAGTGTACACTGCACAGTAATGTAGACAGAAGCACTACTATCAAGCACATTCATTTTTTCCAAGAAAAGAGTTGCTCTGGTTGAAAACTCAATGGGCCTCATTCATGAAAATCTTCGTAAAATCTGTGCGTAACTTTCACTTTAAGAAGCCGCTGCGAAAACTCTACGTGTGATTCACGACGAGTTCGTAACGAGACAAATTCCTTCCTAACAGCCTTTACGCCAAATTCACCAAACTACTGCTACGAACGGTTATTTACATAAAAATGAATAATGCATACTTCCTTATATGGCAAAATGGGCCGGACACAGCGCGTCATTCACAAGATTTCTGCTGGAGCGGAGCTGGGAAGAGGAAGCGCTGCTGCGGAGGAGGAAGAAAGTGCAGCAGCGCTTTCGCTGATTAAAAACGTCAGCGTCTTTAAAAAATGTCCAAACTCACATGAACACACTCAGAGGAAACATGTTCAAGTCACAGATGTATTGAAATAACGCTGGGCTTTTGCCGTTTATATCGCGTTTCACGTCGCGGTAGAACGCGCGTGTGGGGGGGCGGGGGCGGGGGGCAGAGGCTGTAGCGGGGAGCAAAGTCAGTGCACAGTCCGCTCTGGTCCTGGGGGGACACAGGGTTCTGAGTCCTGTGGGGGTTAGATCACAGAGGCTCTGAGGCTGGGACAGGCTGCTGCAGGTTTATTAAAGGTGTCATTTTTAACACGAGTGATGACTTTTTTGTTTCTAAAATTGTTTTACATATAATAATTTATAAAAATACATAACCTACAATCATGTAGGAATTAAAATTTTTGACTGAATTTTATAGGAAATAAAAATCTGAAACAGCAGATTTTTTGTTCTTACGAGTGCTCCTCAGTGTTCGTAGGATTTGTTCGTACAGACGAACATTTTCCGTTAAGAACAAATTTTGTGAATGCCAAAAATGTTCGTAAACAGCCCTTAAGAACAAATTTGTTCGTAAGAACTTGTCGTGAATGAGGCCCAATGACTTGGGTTCTTCATTGCTTCATGTTTGTTCCAGTTCATGAACAAGTTCTTCATAGACAATCCTAAAAATGAACGGTTACAGACTGGAAAAGCACAAGTGAGTCAGCTTGAAGCAAATTAAATCATTTTAACATTGACTTCCGGTTATGGCGGCACACTGAGCAGACGTGCTTCTCGTGCTCGGTTGCTTTTTCAATAAATCCTCCATAAACAACCCAGAACGAAGCCAAAATAAGAATATATTTGACAACAGAAACAAGAAACTACTTGAATCATGCCGAAAAGAGGGGCTAAAGAGAAGAAGGCTACGGAGAGCGGTGAGGATACTGGCCCGGAGCTAGTTGAGGAGCAGCCATGTTCACCTGAGCCTGTCTCCGATGGCGCCTCCACAGACGCTGAACGAGACATAAACACGGAGAATCCTTCAACAAAGGACCTTATGCGTGCTATTACCTCATTTAAAGAAGATTTTGACACGAAGATGGAGGGTATGCTGGCAGAAATAAAAAATGTTCAAACAGACATTAAAGACTGCAGTGGACGTATCACGGAGGCCGAACAGCGAATATCTACGGCAGAAGACGAGATACAATCCCTAAAAGAAGTCGTTGAAAGGCTCGAAAACAAGACAAAAACTCTGACTAACAAGGTCGAAGATCTGGAAGGAAGGAGCAGGCGCAATAATTTGCGCATACTGGGCATACCAGAGAAAGAAGAAGGTAATGACGCCTGCTCTTTTATGGAAAAATGGATAGCGGACATTTTGAAGATCACGCCACCGATTTTAGAGAGAGCTCATCGGATAACAGCGAGCCAGAATCCTGCTATGTATCCGAGAACCATGATCGTCAAGTGTTTGAACTACAAGGACAGAGAGAATATCCTGAGAGCCGCGAGATCACAGAAAGAGGTGACTTATCAAAAAAGTAAGATAAGATTTCTTCCCGACCTGCCAACTGAGGTGTATAAACAACAGAGGAGGTATGACGGCGTGAGGAGGCGGCTGCGTGAACACGGACTGGACAAACATCGGATCCTGTACCCCGCACGGCTTTTGCTGACTAACGAGGAACGCACCGTCATCTTCAATACACCGGCGGACGTGGACAAATATATTCAGAAGCTGCAGCCAGGAACTGACGACTAGTTTAGAAACTAAACGCTTCTTGATGAGAACACTCACTTACAAACTGTTTATACCGGACTTATAGAGATACAGGTATGTGGGGCTTAATTTTATTTGGAGTAAAATCCCTCATAGTAATATTATAAAAATAAAAAATAAGAAGTTTATAAAAATACGAGCTACAAAAGTGTCAGTGAGCCCCCTTTTTGAATTTTGAGTTTTATTTTCCCTTTAATTATTTTTGTAAGTGAATGAGTAAAATTAAGATGTAGACTAGCGCATGTTTCTAATGTACAGATAAAAGAAATGATGCAGAATATTTTTACTGTTTTTTTGTGGAGGGGTGTGCAATAACAAGCAATCGAGCTGAGTTTTGGAATATTAGAGAATAGTTCCTCATTAATACGCGGACCTATTCCAGACAGTGTAAGGAAGTTATTCAGGGATTTGGGAATGCCTGTATGTTCAGTTGAATCAGGCCTGGGTTTGGGTTTGGGAGGGTCGCTCTCTACTTTAATTTCTTTACAACATGGTACCTATATATAATTTATTTTTTTTGTATACCTTAAGGTGCTTTGCCTCTCTTTTTGTTAATCAATATAGTACAAATGACGGATGTTTTAGTTGAATGTGTTTCTTGGAACTGTAGGGGCTTACGTAAACTTACCAAAGTAAAACAAGTCATAGGTAGAATAAAACAGCTGAAAGCCAAAATTGTGTTTCTACAAGAAACACATATGCTAGCCCATGAGACAATCAAAATTAAACGTAGATGGCCAGGTCAAGTCCTGTCTTCGGCTTATTCTTCAAACTCTAGAGGGGTTATAATTATGATACATAAATCCATCCCTTTGCGTATTGATAAAATAACTGAAGATCCTAATGGTAGATATTTAATTGTACAAGGAAATATTCTGTCGACTCAGATTAATCTCATTAATGTGTATGGACCTAATGATGATAATGAAAATTTTTACAATAGCCTATTTTTGAGAATCTCCACAATGCCTGGAAAATATATTATTGCAGGTGATTTTAATTGTGTTTTAGATCCCATCAAAGATAGGTCGTCAGGTATTGATAATACTCATATAAGGACCAGAAAAACTTTACAACATTTTATGAAGGAACTTAATTTGGTGGATATATGGAGGGCTCAGAACCCACAAAAAAGGGAATATTCATGCTGGTCAGGTGTTTCTAAAGGGTATTCTAGAATAGATTATTTTATGGTATCAGCAACAATCACTTCGTGCATCACAGGTTGCCAATACAGTAGTATTGTTATATCAGATCACGCAGCTGTATCTTTGACATATATTGAGCCAAAGCTTGTTCAAACTCGCCCTAAATGGAGACTTCCAATAAAATGGATGCACGACAAAACATTTCTAGAGTTTTTGGGAGAAAAAATTGATTATTATTTTGAATACAATACTAACCAAACATCTGCTACTGTTAGATGGGAAGCCTTTAAGGCCTTTATAAGAGGACAAATTATAAGTTATACAAGTAGGAAGACAAAAGAAAGTCAGGAAAAAATCAAAACCCTTGAAACAAGAATCCGTTTACTTGAAGAAAAGAGTGTACAAGCAGGCCAAAATACTGATAGCGTTTTAAAAGAATTATTATTGTTAAGAACTCAGTATAATGAAATAACACATGAAAAAGCTGCGGCCAATTGATTAAGATTAAAGCAACAATTCTACGATCAGGGAGAAAAGCCAAGCAGACTTCTTGCTTGGCGTATTAAACAACAGGAATCAGAAAGAGCAATTACCAATATTGAAGATGCCAATGGAAATATTACTGTAGATCCATTGGAAATTAATAAAACATTTAGGAATTTCTATGAAAAGCTATATAGTTCTGAATATAAGGCCACAACGGATATCAATTCTTTTTTTGAGAATATCAATATTCCAAAAATTTCTGAGGACTCAAAAATTCATTTAGACAGACAACTACAAACAGCTGAAATCTTAGGGGCTATAAACTCATTAAAAGGTGGTAAAACGGAAGGCCCCGACGGCCTTTCTATTGATTTATATAAACATTTTAAAGACAAACTGATTAAGCCACTTCATGATATGTATATCGAATGTTATAACAATAACTGCCTTCCTACTTCAATGAGGGAATCTTTGATCATTCTTTTACCAAAACCAGGAAAATCCAACACTAAATGCGAAAATATGCGTCCTATAAGTTTAATAAATACTGATACCAAAATACTGTGTAAAATCTTGGCAAAAAGATTAGAGGTGGTGCTCCCAGGCATTGTGGGCGATGATCAAAATGGGTTTGTTAAAAGTAGGCAAGGATTCCATAATGTTAGACGTGTTTTAAATATTTTGCATAGCCAAAAGGAAGAAAGGGATATGGCTCTTCTCTCGCTTGACGCGGAGAACGCTTTCGATAGAATAGAATGGACTTATCTTTTTAATGTTATTGAAAAATTTGGATTCGGAAAATCTTTTTTACATTGGGTCAAATTATTACATCTCAATCCTGTTGCTGAAGTTTTAACAAACCAATTAATTTCTGATCCATTTAAAATTACAAGAGGTTGTCCTCAAGGTTCGCCCTTGTCTCCACTTTTATTTTTTTTGGCTATAGAGCCGTTGGCAATAGCCGTAAGATCTAATAATCGCATACAAGGGATCATAATGGGTAGTAAGGAGCATAAAATAGCGTTATTTGCTGATGATGTAGTTCTATTTTTAAGACAGTTAAGTATCTCTCTACCAGCACTATTGGATCTGATTAAGTGCTTCGGAAGTATCTCTGGATATAAAGTAAACACATCAAAGTCATCGTTGATGTTGCTTAATGAAGAAAGTTGTCAAGACACACATTTATTTAGTTTTAAAATTTCACCCAATTTCACATATTTAGGCATCAAAATAGTACCACAATTAAAAAATATAGTTTCAATAAATTATAATGCTTTAGAGGAATCAACATCTAAACATTTAGAAAGATGGCTATCTTTACCAATTTCCTTAATAGGACGGATAAATATATTAAAGATGAACATTTTACCTAAATTTATGTACCTATTCCAAAACATCCCTCTGGCACCACCTCAAGGGTGTAACTTTGGCATCAGGGTTGGTGGGGACACTCGGGCATTATTTATATATATAAATATATACATATATACATATATACATATATATATATATATATATATATATATATATATATATATATATATATATATATTGTTAAATCCTTGGAAATGCACTGTCATGCGAACCAACAGTTCACATAGAGAATAATTACAAGACAACAAGTGTTATTTATTTATTTTACTTATAGACTAAAAATATAACTGTCAGCCAATTCTTTACAATTAAAAATAAGTCAAAGTCTATTTGCATGTGTGCGATGGGCGGAGTCTGTCGCTCTGACAAGTCTGTCTTGTGGTCTGTGCATAGATGTAATTGGCTATTATGCTTCCATGCGTCAGGAAGGAAACACAAGACCACGTGAAGCTATGGTTCTACACACTCTCTGCGGTCAATCCCGCAAACCTGCTGTCAAAGACCAAAAAACTGTTTGATCCAGATCGTCCACTCCAGGTCTGCGCTTAGAGAATGCAGAACTGCGTGCTTTGAGGCGAACGCACGGCGTTCTCCGGAGCGGGCAGTCAGCGCTATACAGATGCAGGCACCGCACAACGGTCTGACCGTACACGCTACAAAGGGGGCACAGCGCGCTTCAAGGTGGATAATTCCTGCGCTCCAAGGCGTGGGCACAGCTGATCTTTGTGTGACCCGTCGGAGGAGAGAGAGAGCGAGCAAGAGAGAGCAAGCGAGTGAGAGAGCGAGTGAGAGCGAAAGAGAGAGAGCGCGAGAGAGAGAGAACTCGCCAGGCAGGCTCGAAGAAAACGCACACAAAGAGCGCATTAGGAGCGCGGAAAAACAGAAAGAGTTTATAGACCCCCCGCCCCCCCCAGCTGACGATAGATGCATGAACCAGTAGGAGGACACTCTGAGATTTTGTGAAAAGTTGGTGGGGACTGTCCCTGTTGGCTCAGAATTGGTGTGGACATGTCCACACCGGTCCTACGTAAAGTTACGCCAATGCACCACCTGTTGGATTGTTTCACAAGATTAACTCATTATTTAGGAAATTTATTTGGAACAAGAAATGCCCCCGAGTCCGTCTTTCTCTTCTTTATCTTCCATTTGATGCTGGGGGGTTAAAATGTCCCAACCTGTACTGGTATTACTTAGCGGTACAATTGAGAACAATTATGTTCTACTTCTCATCCGATAACAGACCATCTTGGGTGGATATGGAGTCAAGCTTTTTTGCATTACCACTTAATATGTACATATACTCAGATAAGTTTAAGCAATTGAAAGTAGTCACACTTCATCCTATTGTTCATAATATGATTACTGTATGGTATGAAGTTAAAGAGTATATGAAAATAGTTGACTCACTATCCCAGTTTAGTCCTATTTGGGGCAACGCACTATTTAAACCAGGCAAGATGGATTTAGGCTATAAGTTATGGGCTGAAAAAGGAATAGGTAAAATTGGTGACCTTTTTATGGAGGGAACTCTGATGTCGTTTGAACAAATTTCTACTAAGTATGGTATTCCAAGAAAACACTTCTTTAAATATTTACAAATAAGAAGTTTTATTCTCACTATGCAAAACCAATCTGTGAAGTTGCCAGTACTTTCTTCTTTAGAAGAATTAATTACCAAAAAGTGCAATAATAAAGGATTAATATCAGTTTTCTACAATTGGCTTTCATCTGGGTCTACTGAATCCACAATCCCCAAACTCGAATCATGGAAGATGGACTTGAGAAGAGACATATCAGAAGATGAATGGAAACAAATATGTGTTAACTCCCAGAGGCAATCGGGTAACGTTAGCTTAAAGTTACTTCAATATAATTGGTTGATGCAGACTTATATAACTCCGGTCAAATTAAATAGATTTAATAAAAATATCCCTGACTCATGTTTTAAATGCAGAGAGGCTCAGGGCACGTTTATACATTGTGTCTGGGAGTGCAGTATTATTTTGGATTTTTGGAAGGAAGTGATCAATATTATAAAGGTAATTTTATCCTTAAATATCCCATTAGACGCAAGAATGGTTTTGTTACACTTGTATCCAGGAAACCTTAAACTAAAAAAACAGCAGCGCAAATTTATAGATTTTTCAATATTACAAGCCAAGAGAATGATAGCTATCTGTTGGAAAAAGACTGATCCACCTACTATTGGAGCTTGGATTAATTCCATGGCACATTGTATGGCCCTGGAAAAATAACATATTATATAAAGAACAAATTAGATGTATATGAAGAAATCTGGAAGCCGTTTATCAATTACATTAATAAGACAAATATTGGTCATTTTCTTCAAGAGGTGTAAAGTTGTTTTATTACTTGTATTGATTCTATTTTACTTGTGTAACTTGTCTGTGTAATGTATAAGAATTTTATATTTAATTTTAAGGTACCTTATATGAAAACGTTAGTTTTCATTTACTTATTATTATTATTGTTATTATTTTAATTTTTATTATTATTTTTGTTTGATACCTTTATGTAATCTTTGTGTGAATAAGAGAGCGATATCTTGTTCTGTTTGTTCTATGTTGGGGTGGGAGAAAATTATATCATACCATACTACTGTACACTTGTGAACGGTAATATGTAAAGTTGAAAATTTAATAAACATATTGTTTAAAAAAAAAAAAAAAAATCATTTTAACATTACCAGTGTTTTCTTTTGCCCACAAAGGAAGCACTCAATGAATAAAGCTTACAAAGCATGGCACATTGTACAGCACTATTATTTACTTTCTGAATTTTATGATAGAATATACTGAATTTTGCATGTAGATAGTACCAACAACATTACCCCAACAAGTAGCACTTACTGCTTTTATATCAAGTCAGTGCTTTTGTTAGAGTAATGATAATGGAAGCAAAGGCATAAATAACTCATCTAACATTGGAGGAAAGAGAAGTTAGTCAAGACAAGACAAGCCCAAAGAGGAGCACCTATGAAATTGAACTAGAACAAGTGGATCCCTTTGAAGTCATCCTAGAGCAATTTTAATCTTTTTAACATTAGCAGTGTTTGATTTTGTCAAATACAACTGCCCCAACAGGAAGCACTTACTGAATTTAACCAACAAGTCAATGCTCAGGTTAGGGTAATTCAAATGACTTTCTGTACCTGTTGATTGAACACACTGATTCAAATAGCAATTATTGCTTTCAAGTCAAGTCAGTGCTTCTGTTAGAGTAATGTGAATGGCAACTGAAAGCATCAATACATCAAACATTGTAGGACACAGAAGTTAAATTTAAGACCAAGACAACCCCAAAGAGGAGCACTTATGAATTTGAACAAGCACAAGTGGATCCCTTTGAAGTCTTCTTAGAACAAATTAATCATTTTAACATTAGCAGTGTTTGATTTTATCAAATACAACTGCCCCAACAGGAAGCACTTACTGAATTTAACCAACAAGTCAATGCTCAGGTTAGGGTAATTCAAATGACTTTCTGTGCCTGTTGATAGAACACACTGATTCAAAACCTTATCCAGGAGATAAAGCCTTCACACTACCCCAACAATAGCACTTACTGCTTTCAAGTCAAGTCAGTGCTTCTGTTAGAGTAATGTTAATGGCAACTGAAAGCATCAATATATCAAACATTGTAGAACACAGAAGTTAAATTTAAGACCAAGACAACCCCAAAGAGGAGCACTTATGAACTTGAACAAGCACAAGTGGATCCCTTTGAAGTCTTCTTAGAACAAATGTAATCATTTTAACATTAGCAGTGTTTGATTTTGTCAAATACAACTGCCCCAACAGGAAGCACTTACTGATTTTAACCAACAAGTCAATGCTCAGGTTAGGGTATTTCAAATGACTTTCTGTAGCTATTGATAGAATACATTTCTATAAATCAATATCTTGAAAATCCAGAGATATACATCCATCAACACTACCCCAACAAGTAGCACTTACTGCTTTAAGTCAAGTCAGTGCTTCTTCTAGGGTAATGTAAATGGGATTGAAAGAATCTTTCTAGTCTTCAAAATGGAGTAGCTCTACTGTTGACGTTCTTGAGGCTAAAGTCACAATCAAGACAACCCCAATGACAAGCACTTATGAATGGATAAGCTACAAGTGACTCAATTTGACGTCTTCTGAAATGAAACAAGTTAAACTTCCCGTTGGGTTTATCATTCAGACCAGCAGAAAAGGATGCTCCTCCTTTCACAGAGGCTGGCGTTCTCAGATTCACATTTGAAATCTTCATGGATGGCTCTGGTGAGTTGTGTTGGGTCAGCTGACTGAATGCTGTTTTAAGTAGTTTGCCAACGCCAAGTATCGTAGCCACACCTTCTTTTCAGTGTTTGAACGACTATGATAATGAACAGTCTGACATAATCCCCCAATTTGAGGTCCATTTACATTTGTAAAGTGTACACTGCACAGTAATGTAGACAGAAGCACTAGTGTCAAGCACATTCATTTTTTCCAAGAAAAGAGTTGCTCTGGTTGAAAACTCAATGACTTGGGGTCTTCATTGCTTCATGTTTGTTCCAGTTCATGAACAAGTTCTTCATAGACAATCCTAAAAATGAACGGTTACAGACTTGAAAAGCACAAGTGAGTCAGCTTGAAGCAAATTAAATCATTTTAACATTACCAGTGTTTTCTTTTGCCCACAAAGGAAGCACTCAATGAATAAAGCTAACAAGCATGGCACATTGTACAGCACTATTATTTACTTTCTGAATTTTATGATAGAATATACTGAAATTTGCATGTAGATAGTACCAACAACATTACCCCAACAAGTAGCACTTACTGCTTTTATATCAAGTCAGTGCTTTTGTTAGAGTAATGATAATGGAAGCAAAGGCATAAATAACTCATCTAACGTTGGAGGAAAGAGAAGTTAGTCAAGACCAAGACAAGCCCAAAGAGGAGCACCTATGAAATTGAACTAGAACAAGTGGATCCCTTTGAAGTCATCCTAGAGCAATTTTAATCTTTTTAACATTAGCAGTGTTTGATTTTGTCAAATACAACTGCCCCAACAGGAAGCACTTACTGAATTTAACCAACAAGTCAATGCTCAGGTTAGGGTAATTCAAATGACTTTCTGTACCTGTTGATAGAACACACTGATTCAAACTTATCCAGAGATAAGCTTACATACCAAAATAGCATTACTGCTTTCAAGTCAAGTCAGTGCTTCTGTTAGAGTAATGTTAATGGCAACTGAAAGCATCAATATATCAAACATTGTAGAACACAGAAGTTAAATTTAAGACCAAGACAACCCCAAAGAGGAGCACTTATGAATTTGAACAAGCACAAGTGGATCCCTTTGAAGTCTTCTTAGAACAAATGTAATCATTTTAACATTAGCAGTGTTTGATTTTGTCAAATACAACTGCCCCAACAGGAAGCACTTACTGATTTTAACCAACAAGTCAATGCTCAGGTTAGGGTATTCAAATGACTTTCTGTAGCTATTGATAGAATACATTTCTATAAATCAATATCTTGAAAATCCAGAGATATACATCCATCAACACTACCCCAACAAGTAGCACTTACTGCTTTAAGTCAAGTCAGTGCTTCTTCTAGGGTAATGTAAATGGGATTGAAAGAATCTTTCTAGTCTTCAAAATGGAGTAGCTCTACTGTTGACGTTCTTGAGGCTAAAGTCACAATCAAGACAACCCCAATGACAAGCACTTATGAATGGATAAGCTACAAGTGACTCAATTTGACGTCTTCTGAAATGAAACAAGTTAAACTTCCCGTTGGGTTTATCATTCAGACCAGCAGAAAAGGATGCTCCTCCTTTCACAGAGGCTGGCGTTCTCAGATTCACATTTGAAATCTTCATGGATGGCTCTGGTGAGTTGTGTTGGGTCAGCTGACTGAATGCTGTTTTAAGTAGTTTGCCAACGCCAAGTATCGTAGCCACACCTTCTTTTCAGTGTTTGAACGACTATGATAATGAACAGTCTGACATAATCCCCCAATTTGAGGTCCATTTACATTTGTAAAGTGTACACTGCACAGTAATGTAGACAGAAGCACTAGTGTCAAGCACATTCATTTTTTCCAAGAAAAGAGTTGCTCTGGTTGAAAACTCAATGACTTGGGGTCTTCATTGCTTCATGTTTGTTCAGTTCATGAACAAGTTCTTCATAGACAATCCTAAAAATGAACGGTTACAGACTTGAAAAGCACAAGTGAGTCAGCTTGAAGCAAATTAAATCATTTTAACATTACCAGTGTTTTCTTTTGCCCACAAAGGAAGCACTCAATGAATAAAGCTAACAAAGCATGGCACATTGTACAGCACTATTATTTACTTTCTGAATTTTATGATAGAATATACTGAATTTGCATGTAGATAGTACCAACAACATTACCCCAACAAGTAGCACTTACTGCTTTTATATCAAGTCAGTGCTTTTGTTAGAGTAATGATAATGGAAGCAAAGGCATAAATAACTCATCTAACGTTGGAGGAAAGAGAAGTTAGTCAGGACCAAGACAAGCCCAAAGACGAGCACCTATGAAATTGAAACTTAGAACAAATGTGGAATCCCTTTGAAGTCATTTTGTTTGAGAGCGAGATATGATATGGCCAAAAAATCATATAAGTTGTCTTTTTTTCACTTCTTACATCTTACATTTGTTTACTGATGTCTTTTGTACATACCTACAATACAACTAGACATACAGGCACACAGAACAGGAACAGAGAACTTACTAATACAAACCAGTCAATTGCTTCAGTGTTAGAAGGGTTGAGTTCAAACGGACGCCTATTGCTAGTTAGGCTGTTGAATAACGATCGAAGAGCAGCACCACTGTCTGATTCAAAAACACCTTTGACAGGAGTAAAGCACTTCATTTAAGAAATCACATACCCCACAAACATACTTAACTGTCAATTTATGAGCTGTTCGAGGTATCACGAGTTAATGTTTGGTGTGTGACTAATAATAAATGTAACAGTAAACTAAAGCTCTATGTGAAATATCGACAACTGAACCCAAGCTGTATCCAATCATCATTATACAGGCATCCGTGCTAGTCAAGCCAACACGGTCTCAGCGATTAATTTTGGGCACAACCACAGAAGCACCAAAGCACCCACTGGAGCCATCCAAGTTCTATGACTTAGCTTCTTAGCTCCGCAGCACAGCAACATATCTGGTTCGCTATATGAGTCTTTTGATTTAAGAACAACACTTTATATTTTATTTTTTTTCTAACAACACACATAGGCAAAGTGATAATTGGGTACTCACTTGGTCCCATCATTGACAACGAAACAATGCGTACGCGCTTAGGTTCTGGCCAAAATTGGATCAAAATTAACATTGTCCAGCTCCACATTGTCAG
>CM076415.1:7441324-7501417 GCA_038363315.1 Mugilogobius chulae | reverse complement strand
ATAAAGCCTTTAACACTACCCCAACAAATAGCACTTACTGCTTTCAAGTCAAGTCAGTGCTTCTGTTAGAGTAATATGAATGGCAACTGAAAGCATAAAATATCAAACATTGAAGGACACAGAAGTTAAATTTAAGACCAATACAACCCCAAAGAGGAGCACTTATGATTTTGAACAAGCACAGGTGGATCCCTTTGAAGTCTTCTTAGAACAAATGTAATCATTTTAACATTAGCAGTGTTTGATTTTGTCAAATACAACTGCCCCAACAGGAAGCACTTACTGAATTTAACCAACAAGTCAATGCTCAGGTTAGGGTAATTCAAATGACTTTCTGTACTGTTGATTGAACACACTGATTCAAATAGCAATTACTGCTTTCAAGTCAAGTCAGTGCTTCTGTTAGAGTATGTGAATGGCAACTGAAAGCATCAATACATCAAACATTGTAGGACACAGAAGTTAAACTTAAGACCAAGACAACCCCAAAGAGGAGCACTTATGGATTTGAACAAGCACAAGTGGATCCCTTTGAAGTCTTCTTAGAACAAATGTAAACATTTTAACATTTGCAGTGTTTGATTTTATCAAATACAACTGCCCCAACAGGAAGCACTTACTGAATTTAACCAACAAGTCAATGCTCAGGTTAGGGTAATTCAAATGACTTTCTGTGCCTGTTGATAGAACACACTGATTCAAAACCTTATCCAGGGAGATAAAGCCAATTTGAGGTCCATTACATTTGTAAAGTGTACACTGCACAGTAATGTAGACAGAAGCACTAGTATCAAGCACTTCATTTTTTCAAGCAAAGAGTTGCTCTGGTTGAAAACTCAATGACTTGGGTTTCATTGCTTCATGTTTGTTCCAGTTCATGAACAAGTTCTTCATAGACAATCCTAAAAATGAACGGTTACAGACTAGAAAAGCACAAGTGAGTCAGCTTGAAGCAAATTAAATCATTTTAACATTACCAGTGTTTTCTTTTGCCCACAAAGGAAGCACTCAATGAATAAAGCTAACAAAGCATGGCACATTGTACAGCACTATTATTTACTTTCTGAATTTTATGATAGAATATACTGAATTTGCATGTAGATAGTACCAACAACATTACCCCAACAAGTAGCACTTACTGCTTTTATATCAAGTCAGTGCTTTTGTTAGAGTAATGATAATGGAAGCAAAGGCATAAATAACTCATCTAACGTTGGAGGAAAGAGAAGTTAGTCAAGACCAAGACAAGCCCAAAGAGGAGCACCTATGAAATTGAACAAGAACAAGTGGATCCCTTTGAAGTCATCCTAGAGCAATTTTAATCTTTTTAACATTAGCAGTGTTTGATTTTGTCAAATACAACTGCCCCAACAGGAAGCACTTACTGAATTTAACCAACAGTCAATGCTCAGGTTAGGGTAATTCAAATGACTTTCTGTAGCTGTTGATAGAACACACTGATTCACAACCTTATCCAGAGAGATAAAGCCTTTAACACTACCCCAACAAATAGCACTTACTGCTTTCAAGTCAAGTCAGTGCTTCTGTTAGAGTAATTGAATGGCAACTGAAAGCATGAAATATCAAACATTGGAGGACAAGAAGTTAAATTTAAGACCAAGACAACCCAAAGAGGAGCACTTATGAATTTGAACAAGCACAAGTGGATCCCTTTGAAGTCATCTAGAACAATTAATCTTTTTAACATTAGCAGTGTTTGATTTTGTCAAATACAACTGCCCCAACAGGAAGCACTTACTGAATTTAACCAACAAGTCAATGCTCAGGTTAGGGTAATTCAAATGACTTTCTGTAGCTGTTGATAGAACACACTGATTCAAATAGCACTTACTGCTTTCAAGTCAAGTCAGTGCTTCTGTTAGAGTAATGTGAATGGCAACTGAAAGCATCAATATATCAAACATTGTAGGACACAGAAGTTAAATTTAAGACCAAGACAACCCCAAAGAGGAGCACTTATGAATTGAACAAGCACAAGTGGATCCTTTGAAGTCTTCTTAGAACAAATGTAATCATTTTAACATTAGCAGTGTTTGATTTGTTCAAATACAACTGCCCCAACAGGAAGCACTTACTGATTTAACCAACAAGTCAATGCTCAGGTTAGGGTATTTCAAATGACTTTCTGTAGCTATGATAGAATACATTCTATAAATCAATATCTTGAAAATCCAGAGATATACATCCATCAACACTACCCCAACAAGTAGCACTTACTGCTTTCAAGTAAAGTCAGTGCTCCTGTTAGAGTAATATGAATGGCAACTGAAAGCATAAAATATCAAACATTGGAGGACACAGAAGTTCAATTTAAGACCAAGACAACCCCAAAGAGGAGCACTTATGATTTGAACAAGCACAAGTGGATCCCTTTAAGTCTTCTTAGAACAAATGTAAACATTTTAACATTGCAGTGTTTGATTTTATCAAATACAACTGCCCCAACAGGAAGCACTTACTGAATTTAACCAACAAGTCAATGCTCAGGTTAGGGTAATTCAAATGACTTTCTGTGCTGTTGATAGAACACACTGATTCAAAACCTTATCAGGAGATAAGCCAATTTGAGGTCCATTTACATTTGTAAATGTACACTGCACAGTAATGTAGACAGAAGCACTAGTATCAAAGCAAAGAGTTGCTCTGGTTGAAAACTCAATGACTTCATTGCTTCATGTTTGTTCCAGTTCATGAACAAGTTCTTCATAGACAATCCTAAAAATGAACGGTTACAGACTAGAAAAGCACAAGTGAGTCAGCTTGAAGCAAATTAAATCATTTTAACATTACCAGTGTTTTCTTTTGCCCACAAAGGAAGCACTCAATGAATAAAGCTAACAAAGCATGGCACATTGTACAGCACTATTATTTACTTTCTGAATTTTATGATAGAATATACTGAATTTGCATGTAGATAGTACCAACAACATTACCCCAACAAGTAGCACTTACTGCTTTTATATCAAGTCAGTGCTTTTGTTAGAGTAATGATAATGGAAGCAAAGGCATAAAGAACTCATCTAACGTTGGAGGAAAGAGAAGTTAGTCAAGACCAAGACAAGCCCAAAGAGGAGCACTATGAAATTGAACAAGAACAAGTGGATCCCTTTGAAGTCATCCTAGAGCAATTTTAATCTTTTTAACATTAGCAGTGTTTGATTTTGTCAAATACAACTGCCCCAACAGGAAGCACTTACTGAATTTAACCAACAGTCAATTGGTTAGGGTAATTCAAATGACTATCTGTAGCTGTTGATAGAACACACTGATTCACAACCATATCCAGAGAGATAAAGCCTTTAACACTACCCCAACAAATAGCACTTACTGCTTTCAAGTCAAGTCAGTGCTTCTGTTAGAGTAATATGAATGGCAACTGAAAGCATGAAAATATCAAACATTGGAGGACAAGAAGTTAAATTTAAGACCAAGACAACACCAAAGAGGAGCACTTATGAATTTGAACAAGCACAAGTGGATCCCTTTGAAGTCATCCTAGAGCAATTTAATCTTTTAACATTAGCAGTGTTTGATTTTGTCAAATACAACTGCCCCAACAGGAAGCACTTACTGAATTTAACCAACAAGTCAATGCTCAGGTTAGGGTAATTCAAATGACTTTCTGTAGCTGTTGATAGAACACACTGATTCAAATAGCACTTACTGCTTTCAAGTCAAGTCAGTGCTTCTGTTAGAGTAATGTGAATGGCAACTGAAAGCATCAATATATCAAACATTGTAGGACACAGAAGTTAAATTTAAGACCAAGACAACCCCAAAGAGGAGCACTTATGAACTTGAATAAGCACAAGTGGATCCTTTGAAGTCTTCTTAGAACAAATGTAATCATTTTAACATTAGCAGTGTTTGATTTGTTCAAATACAACTGCCCCAACAGGAAGCACTTACTGATTTTAACCAACAAGTCAATGCTCAGGTTAGGGTATTTCAAATGACTTTCTGTAGCTAATGATAGAATACATTCTATAAATCAATATCTTGAAAATCCAGAGATATACATCCATCAACACTACCCCAACAAGTAGCACTTACTGCTTTCAAGTAAAGTCAGTGCTCCTGTTAGAGTAATATGAATGGCAACTGAAAGCATGAAAATATCAAACATTGGAGGACACAGAAGTTCAATTTAAGACCAAGACAACCCCAAAGAGGAGCACTTATGAATTTGAACAAGCACAAGTGGATCCCTTTGAAGTCATCCTAGAGCAATTTTAATCTTTTTAACATTAGCAGTGTTTGATTTTGTCAAATACAATTGCCCCAACAGGAAGCACTTACTGAATTTAACCAACAAGTCAATGCTCAGGTTAGGGTATTTCAAATGACTTTCTGTAGCTAATGATAGAATACATTTCTATAAATCAATATCTTGAAAATCCAGAGATATACATCCATCAACACTACCCCAACAAGTAGCACTTACTACTTTAAGTCAAGTCAGTGCTTCTTCTAGGGTAATGTAAATGGGACTGAAAGAATCTTTCTAGTCTTCAAAATGGAGTAGCTCTACTGTTGACATTCTTGAGGCTAAAGTCACACTCAAGACAACCCCAATGACAAGCACTTATGAATGGATAAGCTACAAGTGACTCTATTTGACGTCTTCTGAAATGAAACAAGTAAAACTTCCCGTTGGGTCTTTGATTCAGACCAGTAGAAAAGGATGCTCCTGCTTTCCCAGAGGCTGGCGTTCTCAGATTCGCATTTGAAATCTTCATGGATGGTTCTGGTGAGTTGTGATGGGTCAGCTGACTGAATGCTGTTTTAAGTAGTTTGCCAACGCCAAGTATCGTAGCCACACCTTCTTTTCAGTGTTTGAACGACTATGATAATGAACAGTCTGACATAATCCCCCAATGTGTGGTCCATTTACATTTGTAAAGTGTACACTGCACAGTAATGTAGACAGAAGCACTACTATCAAGCACATTCATTTTTTTTTCCAAGCAAAGAGTTGCTCTGGTTGAAAACTCAATGACTTGGGGTCTTCATTGCTTCATGTTTTTTCCAGTTCATGAACAAGTTCTTCATAGACAATCCTAAAAATGAACGGTTACAGACTAGAAAAGCACAAGTGAGTGAGCTTGAAGCAAAGTAAATCATTTTAACATTACCAGTGTTTACTTTTGCCCACAAAGGAAGCACTCAATGAATAAAGCTAACAAAGCATTGCACATTGTACAGCACTATTATTTACTTTCTGAATTTTATGATAGAATACACTGAATTTTGCATGTAGATAGTACTAACAAAATTACCCCAACAAGTAGCACTTACTGCTTTTAAATCAAGTCAGTGCTTTTGTTAGAGTAATGATAATGGAAGCAAAGGCATAAATCTAACGTTGGAAGAAAGAGAAGTTAGTCAAGACCAAGCCAAGCCCAAAGAGGAGCACATATGAAATTGAACAAGAACAAGTGGATCCATTTGAAGTCATCCTAGAGCAATTTTAATCTTTTTAACATTAGCAGTGTTTGATTTTGTCAAATACAACTGCCCCAACAGGAAGCACTTACTGAATTTAACCAACAAGTCAATGCTCAGGTTAGGGTAATTCAAAGATTTCTGTAGCTGTTGATAGAACACACTGATTCAAAACCTTATCCAGAGAGATAAAGCCTTTAACACTACCCCAACAAATAGCACTTACTGCTTTCAAGTCAAGTCAGTGCTTCTGTTAGAGTAATATGAATGGCAACTGAAAGCATGAAAATATCAAACATTGGAGGACACAGAAGTTAAATTTAAGACCAAGACAACCCCAAAGAGGAGCACTTATGAATTTGAACAAGCACAAGTGGATCCTTTTGAAGTCTTCTTAGAACAAATGTAATCATTTTACCATTAGCAGTGTTTGATTTTGTCAAATACAACTGCCCCAACAGGAAGCACTTACTGAATTTAACCAACAAGTCAATGCTCAGGTTAGGGTATTTCAAATGACTTTCTGTAGCTATTGATAGAATACATTTCTATAAATCAATATCTTGAAAATCCAGAGATATACATCCATCAACACTACCCTAACAAGTAGCACTTACTGCTTTAAGTCAAGTCAGTGCTTCTGTTGGAGTAATATGAATGACAACTGAAAGGATGAAAGTATCAAACAATATAGGACACAGAAGTTAATTTTAAGACCAAGACAACCCCAAAGATGAGCACTTATGAATTTGAACAAGCACAAGTGGATCCCTTTGAAGTCATCCTAGAGCAGGGGTGTCCAAACTTTTTTCAGAGTGGGCCGCATTTTGAAACTTATATGGAGCGGAGGGCCATATATTTCACGCCAGTGAAGTGAATCATTCCAAATATTGCAATTGACCTAATTTTAATGAAGCCCCACACTTTTAATAGAGCCTTAATCATTCATTTTAAGGTTCTAAGGAACTAAAATGTTGTTTTGTTCGACTATGACCAAAGAATTGCTCAAATTTGACATTAAAAACTACACTTTTTGTAATTTGGGCCAATCTAGCAATAAGTCTGAGGGACAAAGAAAATTTGTCCAAGGGCCGCATTTGGCCCCCGGGCCGCAGTTTGGACATGCCTGTCCTAGAGCAATTTTAATCTTTTTAACATTAGCAGTGTTTGATTTTGTCAAATACAACTGCCCCAACAGGAAGCACTTACTGAATTTAACCAACAAGTCAATGCTCAGGTTAGGGTAATTCAAATGATTTTCTGTAGCTGTTGATAGAACACACTGATTCAAAACCTTATCCAGAGATATAAAGCCTTTAACACTACCCAACAAATAGCACTTACTGCTTTCAAGTCAACCAACAGGCCAATGCTCAGTTAGGTAATTCAAATGACTTTCTGTAGCTGTTTATAGAACACACTGATTCAATAACTTATCCAGAGAGATAAAGCCTTTAACACTACCCCAACAAATAGCACTTACTGCTTTCAAGTCAAGTCAGTGCTTCTGTTAGAGTAATATGAATGGCAACTGAAAGCATGAAAATATAAAACATTGGAGGACACAGAAGTTAAATTTAAGACCAAGACAACCCCAAAGAGGAGCACTTATGAATTTGAACAAGCACAGGTGGATCCATTTGAAGTCATCCTAGAGCAATTTTAATCTTTTTAACATTAGCAGTGTTTGATTTTGTCAAATACAACTGCCCCAACAGGTAGCACTTACTGAATTTAACCAACAAGTCAATGCTCAGGTTAGGGTAATTCAAATGATTTTCTGTAGCTGTTGATAGAACACACTGATTCAAAACCTTATACAGAGATATAAAGCCTTTAACACTACCCCAACAAATAGCACTTACTGCTTTCAAGTCAAGTCAGTGCTTCTGTTAGAGTAATGTTAATGGCAACTGAAAGCATGAAAATATCAAACGTTGGAGGACACAGAAGTTAAATTTAAGACCAACACAACCCCAAAGAGGAGCACTTATGAATTTGAACAAGCACAAGTGGATCCCTTTGAAGTCTTCTTTGAATAAATGTAATCTTTTAAATATTAGCAGTGTTTGATTTTGTTAAATACAACTGCTTCAACAAGAAACACTGAATTTAAACGAGTGAATGCTCAGGTTAGGGTCCCTCTAAAGTCTTCTTACAACAAATGTAATCATTTTAACATTAGCAGTGTTTTATTTTGTCAAATACAACTGCCCCAACAGGAAGCACTTACTGAATTTGACCAACAAGTCAATGCTCAGGTTAGGGTAATTCAAATGACTTTCTGAAGCTATTGATAGAATACATTTCTATAAATCAATATCAAAGAGTGGATCAGATGAAACTTCTGTTGTTTCAGTCGGTGATAAGGCCATCCCCTCAAAATATTTATCTGGAAAATCTTCTGCTGCAGCAGAAGTAAAAGTTCTGTAGCATTCAAATGTAGATAGTACCAACATTACCCCAACAAGTAGTACTTACTGCATTAAACCAAGTCAGTGCTTTTGTTAGAGTAATGATAATGGCAGCAAAAGCATAAATAACTCATCTAACATTGGAAGAAGTTAGTCAAGACCAAGACAACCCCATCAACACTACTCAACAAGAAGCACTTATTGCTTGAGGTCATCTTAATGTCATTGAATAGTAGGAAATCTTTAACACATAATTTCCCTATAACAGCGTACTAGCTCTATCTCATTTCATGCTACAATAAAAGATAAATCAGTCTTTGACTCAGACCAGCAGAAAAGGATGCTCTTTCTTTCACAGAGGCTGGCGTTCTCAGATTCACATTTGAAGGATGGCTCTGTTGAGTTGTGTTGGGTCAGCTGCAGGGTTGACAGATTTCAGAGCACACTTCCACCCAAAATTCTTCTATCAGGCTATGAAACGGAATAGCCTGATACTGCGCATCAAACACTTCAATATCACCTTTGTAAAGTTTTAGCAGAGTAATCGCTCTGAGCTGTGGCTTTGATAGAGAAAGAATGACGGTTGAACAGACATAAATTTCCATGTATGAATATTGACTTGAAGTCTTTGCTGTACCTGCTGACACACTTCCACCAGAAAGCGTACTTCAAAGATAACCGCCCCCGCAGGTAGTAGCATGCTTGGACTGGACATGTCGATGGACAACAGCTGATCATCTGAGACAGGGATGCTTCGAGGTCTGACTATTCTAGAGATTAGTGATCGAAAGAACAAAGCAAACATTGTAACATTTTGAAAGAATTGCCTTTGTCTTGTTTAAACAGCTTATTTATTTGGCTAAATTCTTGTAGAAATGGGAAAACAAACAACAGATAGATTTTTTATGGGGTCATTGTACATCTGATACAGCACTTCAGCGTCATAACATCTGTGATTGTCTTTTGATAACTGAAAATGGAGTTTCAGTTCATCTCACTGATTAATAATGCGCACTGTGCAATCATAAATGGAAAGCCAACATGTACCTGACATTTGAACAAGATGCAACGGGAGCTCGCCAGGGTTTATTGTGGAATATATTTTAGCATATTCATGACGACAAATAGCACTGTGGGAAAACCAGTTGTGAGAGTAGGAAATTAAATATTCAAGATTCTGTGGGAGTTTGTCCAATGGAGATGTGTTTACAATGAATGTCTTTTCCCAACCATTACACTACATCCATCTGTGCCCAAACCAATGCATTTATTAAAGTCCAGTCCAATGTCTTTTAGAAATTCAATCAACGCTGAAGCAATGGCCTCTGATGTCTCAGTTTTTAAATTGACAAGTCCCAAAAAAGTGGACAAAATTTGGTTTAGGATGTGACTGCCCCAGTCTTCTCCCACCAGAGGAGCTCTGTGAGCATGAGGCTCCGCTCACTGAACTGCTCCACAGACAGGCTGAAGAACTCTTTTGTGCCACATGCCATAAGACTGTACAATGTAGCCAGTTCAGGTAGAGGCAGCAGAGGAAAGCTGCCCTGAGCTATGACTGTGCTAGGTCCTGTGCCTCTCACTATTAGCACTTTACTAATTTATTAACATAGAGCGCTATTTATTGATTATTTATCATTCCCTTTTCTAATAATTTTAACTATTGTTTTTTAACTGTCTGTTTTATGTGTGAATGCAGTACTGAATGCGAGCAACAGATGGCAATGTAATTTCCCTCGGGATCAATAAAGTATTTATCTATCTATCTATCTATCTATCTAAAACGACCCTTACTGTTCTCACAATCAGTCAAGCCAAACCAAGAAATGTGTTCACCTGTCTTCAGCTTACTGTGGACTGAAACCATGGTGCTGGCCTGTTTTTCCAAATGTACTTGTTTTCTATGGAATTTGTGAAAATTTAAATGTTGTGTTTCTTTTTTCCCTGAGTTTTCTTAACATTTAGATTACTTTCTCTGCATTTACAACAATAAAACACATTTAAGCATTTATATATTTGGTAAAATGTTAATTCTTATGTATAAATCTAAATGTTAAATCTAATCTAAATGTTAAATCTAAATGTTACATCTAAATCTAAATGCTAAAGCCTAAATCTAAATGTTAAATTTAAATCTAAATGTTACATCTAAATCTAAGGCCTAGTTTACAAGACAACGTTCCCAAGAAAACCGTCACAGTCGTAACATTTTGTGTTCACAGTTTACAGTATATGGTGTCGTGGTGAGCTAATCTTCCTTTACATGGAAACACAAATAGACCGAAAATGCTGTAGTTCTTATGCCGCGTCAGGAGGAGGCGGTATTGTGCTAGGACTCCAGATGACCTTACCGTGAACCCACGCAGCCTATGATAACACGAGCATTGACAGGTTTACAAGTTCTTCAGATCAATAAAATGGCGAAGGAAGCAACAAGGACCAACGCGCGAGCAAAAAGGGAGATCCCTGGAAACAAACACGGAGGTTCAAGGACCAGTGCGCGAGGAAGACGCAGATCGCCGAGAGCTGGACACAAACACGGGGAAGATGGCTCTTTTTTACCGGGTGTCTGCGGCGCACCCCTGTCCGGTAAAAGTGAGCAGTTTTCTGAACACACGAATTTGAATGGATTCATTGAATCAACACCCGGAGAGGCGTTGGATTAGTTTTATGTCTCCTCTGCAATATGCAGGTAAGAAAGCTGGACGCATTGGCTTTACCTTATGAGAATGAAAAGTGCTTTAATTGGTTTAAGAGACATTTTTGGTGACTGGGCAGTCTTCTTCTACTGTGTGAAAGTGACTTGACCGTCTTCATTGACAACTGTGTTTTCCTGTTTACACCGCGGTGTATTCACTGAACGTCCTCGGTGAAACTACCTCTTGAATCGTATCCAGTGGAACGCCGATTCAGTGAACACGTAGCTTGTTGTCGTGTAAAAGAGAAGCCAATTTGGCATGGAAACGTCACGGATTCGTGAAAACTCGTTGTCGTACAAACTGCCCCTAAATGCTAAACCTAAATGCTAAATTTAAATCTAAATCTTAAATGTAAATCTAAATCTAAATGTTGTGCCTAAATATAAATGTAAATGTATCTAAATGTGAACTTTTTTCTTTCGCCGTTTGTAAAGCTAAATATTTAGCTGATATGCATATTAGGTGGGCGGTTCTTGTGTGCCAAGCTAATGTCAAGAAACCCCGTGTAAGTCCTTGACCAAGAAAATGGAGAACCTGAAAAGATCAATAATCGCGGGGATGAGGGCAGCCCTTCAAAGAGCACAATTGTCTGTGGTGGTAAGACAATTTGTTTAAACGTGAAATTAAAATATAGCTTACTAACAGGCTAGCTTAACGTTCTTTGGTCTGTTGCCAATAACTAAATAATTTGAGTGCTATTAGTTATTATACAAAGTTATTACAACGCTTGCTTACGTGGAGATGCATTACAGCATTACTTAATAGAACTAAGAAGAAACTCGAAAACTTGGTAATTTCAGGTTAAAATGAACACCTAATTTGCATTTCAATCTAAAAAAGTATTCAGAATACAGTTCAAAAATTTGCCAAGTAACGGAATACAATACCAAATACTTTTCAGATCAAGTATTCAGTTTTCTGTAATGAAATACTGTATGTATATACTTACAGTAACTAAGTAGTGTAACTTATTACTTATAAATAACTTATATAAAAATATTGACAATATATTTCTCCGGTTACTTTCATAAAAACTAATTGTATTGCTTTTCTATTGAAATTGACACTTAAAGGGGCACTATGTAAGAAAAACAAACAAACAAAGCGATTTTCACTTTTGAACACTAGAGGGAGCCTTTCACATGCATTTTGCCTATCTACCATGCTGCCGTCTAGCGTCAATGATCCATATTCCGGCCCGTAATAAAACATTCCAAATACGTATAAATGTATCACAATTGATGTGGATTGGTTAACAGTGCTCTCTTAAGTATTCATGTTGTAAAGAATAAATATGATTTAAATGTTTGTGGACTATAAGTGATAATTAAAATTCCTCTCAATCTTACACAGTGCCCCTTTAAGGATCAAAACATGAATGAAACTGGTATAAAAGATTTTCTGTGGCGTCTGTTGACTTAAAGGTGAATAAACTATTATGAGGAAAAGGTGTTATAGCATCACATTGCTATAAATTGTTCAGTAATCAAGTGTAAAAGTGACAGGACTAATATTGTACAATGTGACAGACAGATGTGACCTAAGTGTTTCTGACTCACTCCATACACTGAGCTACTGAGTTATGCTCCCACAAAGAAACTCACTGATGAGTCACAGTTATTATTCACAACTACTCGATTACACAGTTTTGTAAATGATTACAGCAATAATCATACTTGAAATTGATTTTATATTTAAATGCATTTAACAGAGTAATCAGTCTGTGAACTTGTGGACCCAGAGTTGACCAAAAAGAGTCAGAACTTGAAAGGCTATGGGTGAGAAAACTAAGCGAGTAGAAGACCTGGATGAGCCTTAATTACCTACTCCTTAATCCTGATAAAACAGAAGTGATTTTAATCGGCCCTAAACATTTGCGCGACTCTCTAACTGAGCAGATAATCACACTGGACAATGTCAGTGTAGCCTCCAGCTTGACTGTAAGAAACCTTGGAGTCTTATTTGACCAAGACCTCTCATTCAAAGCACATATTTTCACTTGCGAAATATTGCCAAAATTAGAAATCTTCTGCCTAAAAATGATGCTGAAAAACGAATCCATGCCTTTGTTACGTCGAGGTTAGACTACTGTAACTCCCTGCTTGCAGCGTGTCCAACAAAAACTTTGCAATTAGTTCAAAATGCAGCAGCAAGAGTACTAACGGGTACTAAAAAACGAGAACACATTACCCCAGTACTAAAAGATCTTCACTGGCTTCCTGTTGAGTCCAGAGTCAAATTTAAAATTATTCTTTTAACATATAAAGCTTTAAATGACTTGACCCCTTCTTATATCAAAGATGAAATAACTCCTTATCATCCTAACCGTTCACTTCGCTCTCAAGATGCTGGACTTTTGGTGGTTCCTAGAGTCTCTAAAAGCACAATAGGAGGCAGAGCATTTAGCTATCAAGCTCCCTGGTTATGGAATCAGTTCCCTCCTCATGTTAAAGAAGCAGTCTCTACATTTAAGATTAGGCTCAAAACGTTCCTCTTCAGATTAGCTTATGGTCAGGTCAATTAGGAACAGACTCTAAACCCACAGTTCTAGTCAGGCTGCCCTAGGAGCAAATATACTGGGGAAAGTATGGCAACTTGAGCACTATCCTCTCACTTCTGCCTTTCTTGTAAAGAATAATAAATTACAGTTCATCTCTACACTGCAAATTTCTGAAAACTAAGTAAGATTTTTTAATCTTAAATCTAGACAAAAAAACTTAGTAATCTTGTTTTAAGTGATTTTTACTAAACAAACACTTGCTGTGTAAGAATACTCAGCTTATTTTAAGAAAATAAAACTTTTTTTTCTTGCTTAGTTTTTAAACCTTAAAGTTAGTGAGAATACATGTAAAACAAGCCGATTAAGATTTCAGACAGTATTTCAGACATTTACTCTTCTTAAAACAAGATTTTTTAGGATACAATGCTTAAATTGAATCTTAATACAAGAAAGTCACATCACAAGTCTTATACAATGCATTTATTGGAATGCTTATGCACAGACAACAAGTCTGGTATGAAAATGCACAGACAACAAGTCTGGTATGAGCCAGAACTCTTCTAATATACAAATAAACATTATCTTTTTAAGTCAATGACATCTTCAAGGTTATATTTTGTCATAACATACACAGAACCTTGGAAATTGACTGGATAATATGATGTATAGTCAAGAAGTTTTTCCACATCAGTCAGTTCTGTTGCCTGGGCAAGGTGAGGTACAGCAATTTCATATGCCAGAAAATCTCTGCTTAAACTCAGTGTTTCATGAACCTGGTATTCGAAGTGATAAAGCATATTATTAATGATGAAAATATTTTTTATCAGTCCAAAGATTGGAATTGTCCCATTTGCAGAAAAAATAATCAAAGACTTGTCACAAATGTATTTGTTACCGTACAGAACAAGCCACTTCACCCTTACTGCATGTTGAACATCATGTATTCCTAAGAAATCTCTAACTTTTGTCCTAACATGCTCAATATTAGTCACTTCTGACACAGGACCCAACTCTTTCTCATGTAAAAAAATTGGGTGCTCTGTCCCTGCTTCATTTTGACAACATTCCAATAGCTGATTGTGATTTACAAGGGACTTACAGACATTCTTTAAGTTCAGTTTGGAAGACCATTGCTTAAAAAAAACAGTGTTTGGACTCGAATCTCATGCACATATGCCGTATAACAGGCCCAAGGAAGTGATCTGAGAAGGTAGGTGGAGCATGTAATGTTGCTTTGGGATAACATTATTTTCTGGAAAAAGTTGTTTAAATTGTTTCAGATGATCTTCAATCATTTGTTTCAGTTTTAACACAGTTTGTGCAGATACAACAACAACAAAATTCACATGGGGATTTTTCTCTACACTGTCCAATAAGAAAGGCATTATCTTTATTAAAGGGACTGTACCTGATTTTTGCATCCTATAAATGTAAACAAACGGAAATAATTAATTTGAACCTTTTTCCTTCAGGCTACATGATTTCCTCACGTAGCTAATGCTTTCTGAGCTTCAGAATTGTTCATCATGATGAGTTTTAATGTTTTTTCACAGCTTTTAACAGCGAGGTGAGTCACTATGCTAACAACAGTTAGCCACAATGCTAAAAACAAAAACAGAAAAAGCTGCACACAAACGGGATTTTATTAAACATAGACAGGACTTTGGGGACTAATTTCCACCTGATTAGATACATTAACAAGGCATCAGTGCTAGGGGGAAAATGCTTTTAAGTTATCTTGTTGCAAATAAATTGAGTACAGTCCCTTTAATATAAGCATTTGTCCAGATGATTGTTTGAGTTTATTGTCATTAGAGGCTAATGCAGCAACGCTAAATGGAGTGGGTTTGTCACGCACATCTACTGAAGACAAAGGAAAAGTCTGCATTGCTGCATTAAACACATCTAACTCTAACTTACCAGACAGGATAAGGTATTTTAATACACACTTAAATTCCATCGGTGCTACACCTTCAAGAATAATGTGCATAATATCCTGTGGCATTTGCTCGATTAGGTTAAAGCCTGGTAAATCAACCAACTTGCTTTGTCTGTTTATGCCAAAAGTGGTTTTGAGGGAAGATTTTAAGAATTCGGTGGAAGCCCTTTCAATTTCAATGCATTGCCTTTTGTGTCGGTCCATAGTCCTTTTAGTGAAGCTCTTTTCATTAAAGTTTGCTTGCATTTCCTCAAATGTACACTCACAATGACGACATTTGCTGTATGCAAAACCAACTCCTTCCTTAAAACCTGCAAGCTCGTGCTGGGCTAGGGTGTCACCACACACAGCAACAACTGCACCAGTTAGGTCAAATTGCCCATTTATAGTATTAATCTTAATTCCACTGAACAGCAATTTCAAATCCTGGTCTATTCTATTTAGTATAACTTCCACTCCACACTCATCAATGTCTTTTGCTTTTGCTATCGCAAGGAGTCTGATTGATGCAAGCTTTGACCTAAACTTTGGATCTATGTTGCCTAAAGTGTAATAAAACATCAGTAATTTATTTACTGTCGAATGTGAGCCCAGTGGATTACAAATCTCTATCTCGTCCGAGTATAGAATCACTTGTAAAGCAGAGTTCTTTCTAGAAAACAATGGGTGGGTTTTGAAAATGCTTCCATCATTTATGTCATTGAAAAAATTTTCTTTAGGGCAACTTTGTGGTTCAGTGTTCAGCGTGTCAAAAATTCTTGAGTTGGACAGAAGCTGTTTAAGACTCTCAATAAGTGGGACATAATAGAAACATTTGTTTTTGATGGCAAGAACCCTTGATTCTCCCTTTTTAACTCTGCAGGCATACTGGGAAATTACGATTTCTTCAGGTGTGACAGGATTACAAAGCACCTGCAATGCTCTGTCCTGCAGGTTTGTGGAAGAAAACCTGGCAAAAGGATCCTCATAGTGGTCCAAAGTTGAAAGAGCCTCATCTTCTAAGTGTCCAGTGTGGGAATGTCTTTCAAAAACTTTATTTTCTTTATTTTCTCTCTTAGGGTACTCAGAAGTGATACTTGATATTGCTGGACACCAGAGACGATGTTGTTAACGCTTCTCTGAAAAACATACAAGAACGAATAACAATTATAAATTTAAATATCTTTAACTTCTCTTATCAGGCAAATGAGACATCTCTATAAAACTAATTCCAAAAGAACAGAATTGACCAATGAATCAACTAAATAACTACAACCCTACAGCACCCTTTGTAAAAGGATTACTGTAATTTCTGCCCTATTGAGCTCACCTGAATATAAGCCGCACCCACTAGATTTAAGTAAGAAAAATGATCAAATACATATATAGGCCGCACTTGATAATAGTAAGTCTATGGGAATCTATAATTTTGCTGCATTGCCGTATAAGCCGCAGTGTTCAAAGCTCATGAAAAAAGTAGCGGCTTATAGGCCAGAAATTACAGTAATTACTTCAATAAAATCATGATTTCTGTTTATCTGCTGTACTGGTAGATACGAATAACTATGTTTAGACATGACAGGAACACACACAAAAAAAAATAAACAAAATATAATATATATATATATATATATATATATATATAATACAAATTTGAAATACATGGGTGGGATAGGTGGCATTGCTCCCGCACACCGATAGCAAATGCAGCTACACACTTTGGAAGATCCATAGATCTTCTTTCACCCTAAAAAAATAAATAAATAAAAATAGTGACAGCTATCCATACTTTTGCTGTTATGCATCCAATAGTAGGAGCCAACCACTCAGATTTGACAGAAATAGCCAATTTTAGTGTAGTGTAGTAACTTTGGCTTTGGACCAGTTACATAACATTCTCACTCAAATCACTATTACTGTTTATGTTCAATAAATAACTTTATTACCTGATTTTGACATTGATTATCCGGCTCTGCTGGGTTCTGCTCATGGTCCTGCTCCTGCAAACTGGGTGGCTCCTGTTGCAGCAACGTTGGCGTTGTCTCTGCTCCGGTGGTGAAACAAGGCCCTTGTTCTTCACTTCTACAAGTGGACCTACAGTGTGAAAAAATAACTGTACCAAAATTTTCTCGTCCTATGGCAGCTGTGCAAGATGTAGTGGTAAGCCATCCTCTTGGTGGGTTCCCATTTGCCAAATATTGCGAATGTGTGCGTTTAAGATGGTAATAAAAGGAGTTGAAAACGCGGTATTCCTCTGCGCATCCGTCTACACCACAAATCACGTGGAAGTCTGGACTGCGACTATGTGCAGTATTGATATGACTCAAAAGAGACTTGAGCGTCAAAGCAACAAAAACAAAGCAAATCAAACACCTCCAACAAGCCATGGTATCCGGAAAAGAGTTGAAAACAACTTTGATCGACAAATCTTGCTTGGTGAGCAGTCTTCTCAGCAGAACATTCTACCGCGCTTGCATTGGATCATACCAACTCAAATAGCACGGAAATAGTATTATGAAAAAAGGATCGAAAATGAAAGTGCACTGTTATAGTGTATAGAAAATAAGCTAAAACAAAATACATAGACAAAATAAATATATTAAAAGTGCAAATTCAATGTGTTCAATACTACAAACATAATTTTGTTTAAATGTCTATTTGTGGGAATGGAACATTCCAGTGGGTCCAGACGGGAGCGACCATGACTTTGATTTGGTGAAAGCTGAGGCAATAAATAATTATTTTATAATGCTGAGCTATAGTGTTTTAGTATCTGTTAAGTCTTTATTTGTGTTAGATTAATTACTTGTTTAGATCAGTACTATCAAAATTGCTTGATGGTATGAATTGTACACACAGCATGAGTGAGTGGTTTCCTGTGAGGGTTGGTTTGCGTCAGGGATGTGTGATGTCGCCGTGGTTGTTTAATGTGTATATGGATGGTGTGGTAAAAGAGGTGAATGCAGGAGTGTCAGGTAAGGGTGTGAGCATGGTGAATGTTGATGGCAGTGAATGGAGCTTGAATCAGTTGCTGTTTGCAGATGATACTGCACTAGTGGCTGATTCAGAGGAGAGCTTGGCACGTTTGGTTGAGGAGTTTGGAAGGGTGTGTGACAGAAGGAAGCTGAGAGTGAATGTGAATAAAAGTAAGGTGATGAGGTGCACGAGGTCAAAGGCTGAATGTAGGGTGAATGTGGCGTTAAACGGGGAGTTGCTGGAAGAGGTAGAGTGTTTTCAGTATCTGGGGTCGCATGTTAGTGTGGATGGTGGAATAGAGGGAGAGGTAGAGTTTAGAATGAATGAAGTACGAAAGATATGGGGGGGAATGAAGAGAGTGTTTGAATGTAGGTCACTGGGAATGGATGCGAAAAGGAGATTGTATGAGGGTGTGGTGGTGCCTGCTGCGTTGTATGGGGCTGAAACATGGAGTTTGAAAGTTGCAGAGAAGAGGAAGCTGAATGTAATGGAGATGAAATGTCTGAGAAGTATGTGTGGTGTGACGCGTATGGATCGTGTGAGAAATGAGGAAGTACGGAGGAGAACGGGTGTTGTGAGAGAGTTGGCTGATCGAGCAGAGCGGAAGGCGTTGGGATGGTTTGGCCATGTGGAGAGAATGGAAGGGGAGCGATTGGTTAAAAAAGTGTATGAAGCTGATGGGCCAGGGTTGCGACTGAGAGGAAGACCACGGATGGGATGGATGGATGGTGTGAGAAGATGGTTGAATGCCAGAGGAATGACTGTTACGCAAGGAAGAGAGGCTGCTAGAGATAGGGATGAATGGAGAGCGTTTGTGTATGCATGAAGAGGATGAAACCTGCTTGGAAGGGTTCGTGTATGAAGTGGCAGGGGTAAACCAGCTACTGCTGAGGCCCTGTTGCAGAGGTCTCGTGTGCTGTGCTGTACAGCTGACCCCAGTGCAGTGCAGTGCGGAGAGTGAACCTTTCACCCAAGGAGGATTGGCACGAATGTGGAGCAACACGTACACATACTGTCAGCCTTTTTATTATAGTCTGTCTTTGTCTCTCGTTTTCTACCTCTGCGGGGAGATCTGTGTTTGTGCCTGTGTTTTTCCGTTTGTCTGCCTGTGTGGGGGAGGGCTTGGGAGGGTGTGGGAGGACCTGGGTGGGGTCATTGGGACCTTGTTGGGGGGGTCTGGGGGTACGGCTTGCTTGGAGTCTGGGAGTGGTCTGGGCTACCTTGTCGCTCCGGGTTTTTCCTTTTGGGTGTATCGCGGTGTCGGCTGTTGTGTTCCCCGGGGTCAGCTTTGACTTGGGTACCCTTCATGATTGTTATGTAACTGATTGGAAGCAATTGATTCAGACCTGGAAGCTCCCAGATTGTTTTAGATTGTTTTAATGCATCTTTTTAGAATCAGGGAAAGTCAAACTCTCACTCAGGCTGGCAGGACAATGTCTGCCTTCTTTTAATGCAACTTAGACACAACATAGCAGCAAACACACAGCACACAAGACAGGATAAGTATAGGGACTGAAACAATTTCGGAGCGAAGGAAAATAAATAAATATAATCAGAGAGGGGAGGGGTGCCTGAGGGGGGCCGGCCCTGGGGGGCACGTGCAGTTTGCCCTGTGGTATGGCTGGGAGGGAGTCCTGGGGGTGGATGGTGGTCCGGGTCGCTCTCTGGGTCTGGTGGTCGTCCCTTGTGGCTCCTCAGACGTGTCCCTGGTGGCTTTCGTTTGGGTTCTCTCGCTGCCTTTTTGAGTTCTCTTGCTTATGGGCGGGCGGGTGGATGGATGCCGGGGCGAGTGTGGTCTCCTTAGCCGAGGTGGCAAATAATAAACAAAGACTAAACAGGATTCTGGAACAATGACATAATAAAAAGGCTGTACAACACAAACATACACAAAACACACAAGTCACACACACACTCATACACTCAGATCATGGGACCAGAGGGAGGAAGGGGGGAAAGAGAAGGGTGCCCTGTCTAGGCTACCCCATGTACATGGGACACAGCCTTGGTATATAGATAGATAGATGAATTGTAGTTGCACAAATTCAATGTTACACCCCCATGGTGTGTTCCAAATGTAGTCACCCGGCGCCCAATGACGCAGTGCGCACGACGACGTCGGTAGGAAAAAACGGTCAAGAGGAGAACAAAGAAACGTAGCTAACTTAAGGAGGTAAGCTTATTTCTTTGCCATATTTTACGAATAACCTTGTAAAGATACATAAATGCTATTGCAGTTTTGATATAGACCGCCATAATGACAATAACTATGAAATGTGTTGCTTGAGTTGTGCTGGCTAATGTGAAAGCTCACAAGAGCCAGTTATGGTTAGCTTAACGTTAGCAGCTAATGCGCTAACGGTGTGGTGACCACATTGATACAGCCGCACAAACACAAACATTAATGGAAAATCTTGCATGCGTCTTTCAATATTTTTTACTATTTGTCATTTTATTTTAAAAATCTGAGTGAGTGGACAGGTCATTTATTGGCATGCACATTTACCAGCGCCATTATCCTGATTTAGAGTCATGCTGCTGCTTTGCATTCTTTTCTTATTCTTATTTATTTATTTATAAAGGGACAACACATATTAATGAACATTTACATGTAAATATGTAAAGATTATAGCCAACGTGGCTAATTTCCATCTTCAGTCCCTCGGCAGGTTGATGTCAAAAACATCTAGGACAGAAAAAAAAAAAGACAGTCACACAAGGCCTCACACATTCACTGCACATACAGATAAAAGGACAGTTCATAAGAAAGTTAGTTACAGAGTTTAAAAATAAATATACAATATACACATGAGTCATGTGTATATTGTATAAGTACGGAGACAATTAATTTTCTATGGGGGAATTGGTGACTCCTACAAGTGTTCAGTTGTTACACAGCGGGCATTAGGTACACGTGGTAGACGTACAGTAGATACATGTTGGTGCCAACGTACACGGTGACGATCTGCTGCGAGGGAATTTGGGCGCCATCATTTAACTGTTTTTTTTTTATTATTATTATTTTTTATAAAGCACTTAGCGTTTTGTACCAAATAAAGCTACTTGCCCTTGTGTAAAATATTTTTTCAGACAATCTTATTGTTCTACTCAGACCTTTGGCCCTTAGTTATAAATAGTATTTTTCTCTTGTGGTTAGAAAAACAACGTTTTTTTTTTTTAATAGTTACAGTCACAGATATATAATATATTTTTTTTCTTATCATTTTGACAGGTGATAAAGCTATGGAGATGGAGAAACTGGATGACATCACAGTATCTATCTTAAAAGGTAAGTAGGCTATGATAGGGCTCGAACAATGTTTTATATTGTCATATCACAAGGCCTGAGGGGTGGATGTGGTCATCTATATCATTTTAGGTGGCCTGCAAAGTCTAATAAGGTGTAATATTATCTCAATCAGTACCACTAAGAGTAATGAGAGTGTCTTAACCAAATGAAATAATTTGCCTGAAGAGAGAGTATATTTGTTACTTCAATAAATGTATAAAAATCAATTTACTGCATTACTAATAGTGTCATTTTCATTATAATATATTTTTGGTTTAGCTGCTAAGGGCAATAAAGGTTAAATATAGACTACAAATGTAATATTTAAAATTGTATTTAGGATTTATTAAATTAAACAAATTATCATCATGGTCTTCAAAATCAATGGGAAACCCTGTACTCCACTAATAATGTTTGTCTTTTTTTTTTTTTTTTTCTGTAATAGCTGCCAACATTGACAAGAACTTACTTTTGACACTGAGTCGGGATGATCTCAGAGACCTTTTTCCTGGACCTGAACATTTTATGAGAAGAAAGCAGTTGTGGGCAATCATCAGTCCAGAGGTATTTCATTTTAGCGTTACAAATTATTAGGAAGTACCTCATTAAGTGCCTTATTTTTTTTCTTGAAAACAGGAAGAGCATACAGTTCCCACAAAGCAGCCATCAACAAGCCCTCTGAATGCATCTCCAAAGAAAACCCCGTTGAAGATCCTACAGCTCCCTAGTCCTCCAGAATATGTGGTCTACACTGACACTGAATTAGAGCAATGCCGAAAGACCTACTTCGACATGCCTTGTGCTGGCAGGGAAGATTGTGTCATGTCAAAAGAGTTGAGGTGCCGGCTGGTGAGAAACACCATTACGAGCATGGTGTCTCTGCTTAGAGCTAGCCGTGGTCAGATGGTTCGGTATCTATCAAAAACAGATGTCACTGCTATGGCGAAAAAAATTGTGGAATACTATCCACTGCTGCAGGATAAGGATGACAACTTAAAACATGTATGCCTTATTTATTTTAGTTTATGTTTTGGTGTATCCATATAATTTCATAATTTCTCTGTTTCCCTCAGGGCACTATTAATACATACTTGCAGAAAAGACTGCAAAATATAAAATCACCAGTGAGAAAGCAGGGTCCAACACCGGAGAGAGGTCGTGCTCAGAAAAGGCGAATTAACTTCAGTGACAAAGAATCCAGTGAGGCAGATGATGCCAATTCTAGTGGAGGATCGACTCTTCCACTTTCTTCACCATCCAGCAATGATGTCTCTGATGATGCTTCTACCTCAAATTCACGTAGGTACTCATGTGCTTTGAGTGCTTTAAATTAATTCTTGTGACAGTCTAAGTTGTAAATATCTATTAGTTTTACATCTGCAAATTGTAAATTTTGGAAAAAAAAGACATTCAAAAAAGTATAGCTTAAATCTTTAAGGTCATATAACCTCACAGGTTCACATCTGTTTCTAGTTTTGAATTAGTTTGGTAAAATAGTCCTAGTGGTAAATATTACAGTTTTACAATAACAAAGTTGCATTTTGTGAAGAGATTGATATTGTTTAAACATTCATTTAACAAAATCAGTTGTTACCAGGCATTGTAATTTGTCAAATCATAATTATGATCTTGTTTACAACTTGGTTGCAAGGTAACATTTGTGAAATTATTTATATCTTTTGGTCAACTAATGTGAAATGTAGATGCAACATTTTGATGAAAAAAATGTAACCTAACATATGCACTTCAATAGAATTTTTCCAACAAAAAGTTGACTGGGACTTTGGCTTTAGTCTACATTATGGTTAACCTGGCCAGCCAGATGGTTTATCTCGCGGTATTTGTGAATTCACAAACATGAGATAAACCATCTGGCCTTCGTCCGGCTCGATTGGTTTGAGAGTCCGAAACAGCCGTGGTTCGGACCACTCACATCACAGCAGCGTGGTTTTGAGGCCCAATCACATTGTAGCAGGGCGGGCTAACACGGGCCGTTAGCTCCCCGGTGCCGCAGCCGAGTCTGATTCAAGCTAAACAAAGACGGCGGCTTCAGTGGATGTACGTGTTGTCTGCTGCTTTTGATGCGATTTCAGCAGAAATACGGAGTAATTTTTTTTTGAAAGAAGAGCGGTATGTGTGACACGTACTTGTTCTATCTCACGCGGACATTGGATACACCATTACGAGTTGTTGCTGTGATTGGCTAGCTCAAATAAGGTAGGCCCCACACCCAATCAGCTCGAAATATTTCACTAAACGCCCCGCCTTTTCTCGAACGCTTTCAGCGAGTCAACTCAGATAGGAGTTCAACACATATCCATCTGGCGTGAGCCAGGTTACATTATGGTAGCTAGATAACTGAACTTGCATAAAAAAAGGAAGGAAATATGAAGTATAGATATCATTATTAATATTTAAACATCAGAAGAAAAACAGTTATGTTAAGTAAACTATTTAATATAATCATGCTGAGTACATTTTACTCAGTAGTGTAGAGAAAGTTGTCATCTATCATGTGCACTTAAATTATTTTGTAACAATATTAGGTCTTTCATCATTGGTAAAACTTGCATTCACTAGTTACACCACATTAATTGCAACAGGTCAAAGTTTCAAAAGCAGTTACTCACTGCTTATGTTTTGAATAAAAAAATCATTATCATTATGAAACTTAAGTGTTCTTTGCTTTTTTTGTCCCCCACTTTAGATGAACACGACAGTCTGCTCTTACAAGTCAGGCACTACAAAACACTACAGGACATGTATAAGAAGCCAAAGCCAAACCAAGATGCTGTGTCCCAGGTGTTGGATCTTGAGTTTCAAGCCAGAAGATCATACATCGACTCAGATGTCCCTAGAGAAGAGAGCAGAGCTGCCCAAATCCTGAAGCATATCCATGCTTCAAAGAGCTTCATCATGTAAGTTTTAAAACCGTTGTATAATTAAATTTACTTTTTTATAAAATTGTGGATTATTTTAAAGAAATTAATTTATTTGTAGGTATTGGGTGAACTACGCAGAATTCTGGCTCCTTCAAATGAAAAATTTCTTAACGAAGTCAGACACAGATGGGAGGAGTTCTGCTCCAGAGTGCACTTCTATGGCGTATCTAAAAAAGCAATGAAACCATCCATGACAATGGACAAAAGTAATCATTTTTCGTAGGTTTGCATTCACTTCAAAACAGTATAAAATATATATTAAATTTTTTTGTTTTAGCTGAAGCCCACATTGCATTGATCAAGGCTCTTCCAGTACTCTTTCCTTCTCCAGCTCCTCCTCCAAAAAAGACTGGTGGTGCCAGTGAGGCTTTGCTGCACATCCTAAAGGTAAAAGATTTTTTATAGACACATAATTTATGCAAAACAGACTTCCAAAACATGTTATAACACTCATCAAAATCATAATTTTATTTAATTCCATTCACACTTGTTTGATGAATCTTGGTCAGCAAGTCTCTAACTTCAAAAACACGTTTTTAATTTCAGTTTTGTTATACCACAAGTCAAACTCCAAAATTATTTAAGTGGTTTTGAAAATTGTCACCAGAATTGTTCTAAATAAAGTGGATATAAGTTACTGTTGACAATCATTTGTTTCATGGTCAGATCTTCACACCTTCACTGGGAAAAATCCACGTGTTTACAAAATGTTTGTGTCTGAAAACATACATTTATTTAATTAATATTGTTAAAAATAACACTACAAATTGAACAAATGTTTTAACTTAAAAAAAAAGTGAAACCCTGTACCATGTTGCATCTGAATGTTCATCTAGAGTCACCTGTTTGAGGTCAAACTGAATAATAAAATGTAGAAGCTGTAGCAGCTGAAGTAGTTTTTACTTCAGCAATAAATAACATGGGGTACTTCATAGGTTAATAATGGATGTTATTAACATTAGATATTAATAACTAAATATTCTGTCTTTTCTATTTTAGTCTGCTGAGGACCCAAATGGCTTTCTTCAGAAACGCGCCCTCTCATGCCCAGTTCTGCTGTTTGATGGGTGCAAGTGCATTCTTGCTGTTGAGAACATTCCACTTTGCACATTTGATAAAGAACTGCTGGGTGAGGGTGTCATTTACTTAATGTGTTGTTATTATACCTTTCATCTGACTTATCCAAAATGTGTGGCAACTGTACTATCTGTCATTCAAACTGAAGTGCTACATGATGCTATTCATGAAAGAGATGCAACTTCTGCTTACAAAAAAGCTCTGGCAGAGTACTATGAGTTCATTGGGCAATAGAGCTATACTTCTGGGAGAGTGTTTTGTTTTCTTATGTTGAAGTTGCAAGTTTTAGGTGAACATTCATAAGCACTGCGAATGTTGGCGCCATACGTTTCAACTAGTGTTTTGTAGCTAACCTCATCTGCATGGTTCATAACTGTTACACTGTTTGATATTCATAATGTCTGTGTGTCCTTGATGCTTGAAAATAAACATATTGGCACTAATTTCCATTTGTGTACTTTGTCTTAAATTTCTTATTTTAAAATTTATTTGCTTAAAAAAACAAGCTTTATATTCTAGTTTTAAGATTTTTTAGCTCTATTTACTGCTTATCATTGGTATTTAAGTCTTAATTTTAGATTATTTGACTTAGAAAGATTGCTTGGAATAAGTGTTTTTATCTTGTTTTAAGAGTTATGAAAGTCTAGAAAAAAGTCTTATTTTAAGAATTCTTGATTCTTGAAGTAAAATTCACTTACTGCACTGGCAGATAATTTCACTTATTTCAAGTACTTTTTTGCTTAAAACAAGTGTATTTTTCTTATTTTAAGAAGGTGTAAATTTGCAGTGTAGTCTGTTCTTTGCTATTCACTCGTTGTCCCCTGTCCCACTCCCTTCTCGGGGAGTGTAACTGTTTCAGATCGTTGCTGTTCCAGTGACGTGGGCCGGACCACTGACACCGGACTCCCTCTTTCTGGACCTCCGCCCCACCTCCCTCTCCAGGATTGGCCTGTACTGGTCCTGCTAGACGAGTCGTTTCCCTCTGCTTATGGACTCTGGCTCCACAAACATAAACTCTATAACTTTAGTCTTAGTTACATCTACAGCCTGTCCGTCCATGGGAGTGGATCCCTTCTTCACTGTGGTTCTCCTCAAGGTTTTTCTTTTTCCCTTAGGGTTTTTTTTTTTTTGAGTTTTTCCTTGCCGAGAAGGAGGGTCTAAGGACAGGGGATGCTCTGGACAATCATTCATTTGCTCTACTAATAAGCTGCTTTGACATGCTTGATCAAATGTTTCATTGAATGTGTATTGTTTCATTGAATATGTATTGTTTTATTTTGATTTCCTATTATTCATATTTGCTAAAATTAATAATCTTGGGAAGTCCTCAGAGATGACTGTTGTTGTGATTTTGGGCTATACAAAAATAAATTGATTTGATTTGATTTGATTTGAAGAGGCATCTTAGCACTTGTTATTTAGAGGGACCAGCCCTCCTTCACTTTGTAAATGACGCTATTTTCCTTCTGACAAAGATCTTAGAAATATATAATATAGGGCCAGAGAGAGAACATGCAACTCTAAGTATGATCAGGTCTTCTGGAGGTGAGAATGTATAAAATGAGGAAGAAACTGCATCACTGTCACATAGTTTAATTCATGATTTTTGTGCTTTGTACAGGTTTTGTTTAAAACATGGGGTGCTACCTTCCCAGGGGATGATTTTCATCTTTGTCTCTGCACAGAAGACAGCACTTTTCTTCTGTGCTACCAAGCAGCTTGGCAGAAGAGATTACTTTGCAGATATAGGAATGACATCTGTTTGTTTGATGCAACCTACAGAAAAACACGCCACACTTTGTTGCCTTTATTTCTTTATGTTTGAACTAATATGTGCTACACCATTGTCGGTGTGACGATAGTGCAGGAGGAAATGTGTGAGGCTATCAGCGAAGAAATAAATACTTTCAGGTTCTGGAATCTAAACTGGAAGCCATCCCATTTCACGGTGGATTGCAGTTGTGCTGAAATTGAAGGCAGTTGAGTCTGTTTTTGAAGGTCATTCATTTTTTCTACCCCTTTTTCCCATTAGAGTTTGCTGGTGACTGGAGCCTATCCCAGTGACTTTGGGCTTTAGGCGGGGAACACCCTAGACAGTGGCCAACTTGTCGCAGGGTTACAGGCAGACAAACATTCACTCTCTCATTCACTGACAGGGGGATTTACAATGATGCCATTTTAACCTAAACATGCACCCAGAGAGATATGATATGATCCAACCTGGGAGAACCCACGATATCCTTATTGGGAAGTCATTGAAACCAAATCATACAGCTAATTGTCATAAAAAACTCACAAATTCCTCATTATTCATTCCTTCAATAAACATCATTCATATCTATTTGTGGCTTGTGGTCCTTGCTACTGAACAAACTGAAATCTGCAGCTTACTACATTACAATTATACACCAAAGAGGGGGGGGGGGGGGGGCTCATCAGTTCTGTAGTTTTGCACAGGAAGTAAATTGACCTCTTTTTTGTTTCCGAGCGTCTTTACATTAATTTTGTGTTTTACAAAAAACAAAAATCCTCCAAGAAAACATAAGCCATAATTTACATTATTATTTCACCAGATTCAGCCTGATTCTCTCTGGTGTCAAAGGTAGTGATGGGAAATGTGAAGCCTTGTGAACCAATGGGGCCTCACAGCTAAACTCAACCCAAAGCTTCAACAAGTAAAGCCTCAAACCAAGACCAATATATCACAAAGAATATAACATTTATTTTACTTACCTTCGTTTACGTACTTTTGTCATTATTTATAGTAGCAAGGATATTTATATAGTATTATCATAATACTATATAAGCACATAATACTATTATGTGTTCACATAGACGGTATTTTCCTGATTTTATTATTTTATTTTTTTCACAAACTGAGTTATCCTAGTAAAATTAAGTTTTGGGGAAATCACAAAAACAGAGTCTATGGTGATGGTTATTTATTTCAATCAAAAAGGCCTTCACAGTGGATGACTGCTGACATGCATAGCACTGTGTGTCAGTTATTTAACTATCGTTTTACATTTCCTCAAATTCTCTTCTGTAGGCATAGGCTACTAGAGGGACTTTCATAAATGCCAAGTTTGCACGCAGAGGTTGCTCTCTACACACTGCAAAAGACTTAAGCAAGTTTTATAAATGAGGCCCCTGGTCTGATTCTTGTTCACTTACACAGCTAAAAGTAAGTTTCAATTCAGTTTTTGTCTAAATCTGTGTCTAGTTCAGTGTCAGTCCTGGATCTGTGCTGGTTTCTTGTAACAGAGCAGACTCCACACTCGTGAGCGGATCTGTCTTATTTGCAGACCGTAGATCAAAGAGTTGAGTGCGGGCAGGAGGACCTCGCCCACCACAGACACCACCTTCTTATGGCGCTCGAGGCTGGGGAAGCGATGTAGCACCACCACAGTGAAGGCGAAGAGAAGCAGGAGCAGGTAGACCAACAGATGTGATGCGCAGGTGTGCAGGGCGCGGCGGTTTAGGCTCTTGCTGCGTTGTTTGAGGCACACCGATGCGATTTTAAAGTAAGTGAGAGTGACAGAAAGTAGTGAGGATCCCAGCAGCACCACCGTGTAGAGCAGGCCCAGAACATTATTTAACAGAAGGTTCCCACATGACAGCTTAAAGAGAGACGCATTATCACAAAAGAGGTTTGGGATGACACGGCGGCAGCGGGAGAGGCGCAGGGTCATACCTGACAGAGGGACACAAATACACAAATGCTTATACATTTTGTAACAATCTCAATTCACCCAACATAGAAAGTCAGAAGATCAACACAACCTGTGGTGCAATGTACCCCTGATAAACCTTAAGTTTTCGATTTAAATGGATCATCTACCAGGCAACCCAATCTCACAAGAAAGCGTGCATTTATCACGACATTACAGGACATGTGAATTGCGTATGATTAGCACAGCTGTGATGCATAAATATGCCACATTTCGTAGTCCCAGTTCATTTGTATGGTGGTTGTAAAGATGTTTTAGAAACTTGAAGCCTAAAACTTAACTATTAAGGTGCTTTCAGACCAAACGCGACCACGCGAACACTTTCAAAGTTATGTCTATGTGTAGGTGCGATTTTGCACGACTAGAGCGGCGCAGAGCGTCTACTACGACCGGCGCGAGCGTTTAAGAGCAGACAGGCGTCTAATAAGCGCGACCAACATGTGAAGAGCAAAATGAGTGTTAATGACCAGTTCTACAGCTTGAAGGCCCGTGCAGACATTGACAAGAGAACTAATCCTCTTGGTACCAGCCCCATACACCACTGTCTCTTAACTATGTCAAATAAGCCCTGTGCTCTCCATTCACATCGCTCATTTCTCCGCTCTGATTAGCGGCACATGAGGACGCTCCTCCGCTGACAGACACATACACGTGAATGGGATTTAAAGCGACATTTGCCGCTCATCGCCTATCTACACGGGCCATGGAGGCGGACGAGCGTCCATGCGTGAGCAAGTGACAGTAGTGGTTCAAAACGACCAGTACTACGACTTTAACATGATCAGGCTTCTAAGTTATGAACCTATTCTTACCAGCTGCACAAACATAAAAAAAAAACACATAACATGTGTGACTGGGACTTACCCTGTGGCTCCACAAAAGAAAAAAAAAAGATCGTATTTAGAAACTTTAGTCCAGGGGTTCCTCTCGTTTATGCATCCTGTGCTGTCAATGTTTATAATTCTAACTCCTCGATTCTGGCAAAAACAAGCGTCTCTTTTGTCCAAATAAACTTTATGTCCACAGCAAAATAAACGCTATGTCCGAGACAAAAATAACCTGCGAGAAACGCGACTAATTTCGAATATATAAGCGGCCACCGCGGGGCGTCTGGCGAGAATTGACGCCTCTGGTCTGAAAGCACCTTTAGACCTACATGTCCCCACGTGGCTTCAACCTAAACTTGTGTTTTTTACACTGTGAAATCCCTTTATTTTTACTCATTTTCATATCGTGCTATACTTACGGCATAACATACGTATGCAAAAAAGGTGTGACATTTTTATACTTTACTTTTTTCTTTTACTTTACTCACGGTCAGATTGCAGAGTGAGCAGCCTTCTCTGAATACAATTATTGCAAAAAATAACCAAATAAGGCCTTTAATGTCTCACAACGAACAGTTATGAAATTGTAAGAGTAAAATTATAAAATTTTGTCCTGACCCTGACTGTAAAGACAAACACAGTTTATATCTCGTAGCCTTACCAGGACAAGGTAGAACAGGTGCTTTATGTTTATTGTGCGCACACATTTGAGTGAAAAAGTCGCCTTTTTGAATGTGGGTCTATATTTCTTTACCGTGACTTAGTTCCTATCATTCACAGTGAGGAGTCGTTCTAAAGAATTGGTAACCTGGCTCAAATGTTCAGTAAAAGGTGGGACGTTTCATACTATGCACTCAAGCTGATTGGGTGTGCAGCCTACATTTTTGTACTTACCAATTACAGCAATGAAAGGGATAGAACAAGTAGAAACATGAGTATGCACAGAAGCTGCCATCTCTGTTTTGATTCACACACTACTTGCTACAGTCTTCTCTAACAACCCTAACCTAATGCAATGTCATTGGGTCAGAGCCGGATCTAACCTTTTGGGGGCCCTAAGCAAAAATCAGCTTCCGGGGCCCTTCAGTCCTTTCTACAAACCTTAATCCGTCGAGCCAAAGCAGTGTTTAAATTGACTTTTTTCATTATAATTTATAACTAGACGCAAAGCGACAAATATAAGTCTAAGCTAAATAATATTTCTCAAAATAAAGAGATAAGTAAGATCCTGCCCCAGAAACTTTTGAATAAAACAAATGCATTTTCCCTAAATTTGGAGTGAGCTATTTTAGATCAACAAATCTTTATTTTATGCATAATTTTATCAATAATATCATTGCACCTCTCTTCAAGCATCATTTGGTGTTAGTGCTTCCAAGTGGGGCCCCAGCCCTGTTCCTCTCCCTGTGAGCTCCGCCTCTGTTCCCTCTTCACACTGACGCTGTAACAGCTGATAACCTGCATCATCACGCTGGACTTTTTAGACAGAAATACTGAAATCTGAAACTTTTTCGGGACAAACAGCCTCATGTTTTATGTGGCTCTTGAAATAATTCAACATGAATGTGTAGAAAATCGCCGTATTTCGCCGCGCTAATTTTCGCGATCTGCAGACGTTTCATTTCTTTAGCTATTTGTGTTTGTAGTTCAGCCAATACTTGTCCTATTGACACAAAATTAAGATTGTCTGAGAGCATATGAGATACAGAACATGTATTTGGTCCAACCTGTTCCCAAAGTCTTTGATTTTACGCTCTGTGCCGAGAATGATCAGACACCTATTTCTGAGTTGGTCAGTAGCACAGGGGAGCGGCTGTGTCTCTGCCCAACACCAGGGTTGCCAGATTTACAGAGAGCAACAAGCGACCTGGCCTTTGAAAAAAAGCCCAAACAAGCGAACCCAGGCACTCAATAAAAGTAGTTAAAATAAGCAATTAATTAAACATTATGTGTCACAGTAAAACGTTGGTTAATAATTTTTTGCATATTTTAAATAGTATTTGTTCATTAATAAATATTTTAAAACACGAAAATATGCAAAAACTCCATTTTTTTGTCATTAGAGGGTAATTTTCGTGAATCAAACCTGAAAAAGCGCAAAAAATCACCTTGTTCATGACGTTAAAACGCCTCTCAGGAGCAAGCCCAAAAAAACGCAACCCGCGACCGTCAAAATTTACAAGCGACTTTCCAAAATAAGAAGCCCAAAGTCGCTTTAAAGAAGCGGACTTGGCAACTCTGCCCAACACTGCCGTGTCTCAAGAACAAAAGAGGGGAGGGTATATCACATTTAAGCTTGTACGATTGGTCAAACAGGGATTATATACAGCCCAAACCAGAGAGTCAAGCCAACAGGCATGATGACTGGACTGACATAAACTCGAAAAACTATCAGCACGCAGAAGAAGGCGGCGGCCTCACAGATGCGGGGCCCTACGCAACTTGCGTAGTCTGTGTATAGGAAGGTCTGGCTCTGGATTGGGTTGTTAAACCACTGGTACAGACTCCAAACCAAGCAGGCGAGTGGAAGGCTAGATGGATTTTTCTCAAGATTGTGAATTCACAGATATCACGAGAGAATCCCTGGCTGGCTGGATGGATTTTTTGTGATATTGATCTAGAGATATCTCCAGCCACCGTTCATGAACTTCTATGCTGTCGAAGGAATAAAAAAACAGCATTTAGTTTCTAACGCGCTGATCCCACTACATCCAGGTCCACTCTGCCACAGTCCACCTCTGCAAGTTGTTCCAGACCCCTCACTCGCTGTCTCCACTCCAGTCCGCTCTGCTGGGCTGTGCAGCCCTGAGGAGCTCAAGAAGAGAATGTGTCAAAAACACGAGTTATATAAAAGTCCTTGTTGAAAATCAAATAACTTTAACTCGGATCACAACAGTTTCCATGTGTTTTGCTTCTCTGCTGAGGCCAATCAGGCTTTAAACTGTATCAGTTAACAATCTGCTGTATCCAAGTAAAAAAAAAAAAAAATTATGTTAAACCACAAACTTTTCATAATCTGATCAAAATAAAGTGGAGTGATTTTACTTTGTAAATCTGGACATAGTTCACTTTCTTTTCCCTGTTTGGTTCCAATCTGTGTAGCTTGACTCGTTCGGGTTCGAGCGGAGGGAGAAGAAAAATATCCTTGATCCGTATTTTGGTTGTACAGCGGAGAAGAGACTGAAGCGGACTCCTGCAGCTGATGAGAGGGATGTGGAGAGGCCTTTACTGACAACAGCTCTGCACAGCTACTCCGACGGTTGGAACTAAGCGGAACAGAGCGCAGATGCATGTAGTGGAATCAGCAGGTTAAGTCTAATGACCAGAGTTTTGCATAATGATAAATTATTTTTTGATGTAAACTAATGTATGTGAGAATGTGACTGACCGAGCAGAATAGACACCATGAAGAAGGTGCTCCCCCAGGCGGCAAGCGTCAGGCGCAGAACCATGCAGCTGCTCATGATGGTGTTGTACCGCAGTGGCTGACAGATGGCCACGTAACGGTCAAACGCCATCGCCATGAGAACCGTGTGAGACGTGCTTCCGTAGAGGTTCACGCAGAAGGCCTGGAGAGCGCAGAACGTGAACGAGATCCTCCTGTTCTCCAACTGCGACGAGATGTCCATCAGCACGTGAGGGATGATGATGGTGGCCCCGAACACGTCATTTAGGATCAGGTTGCAGAACAGCAGGTACATGGGAGTCCGTAGAGGGCGCACCAGGCAGATCAGCAGCACCAGGCCCACGTTGCAGCACAAAATGAAGAGGTAGACCAGCAGCAGCATCAGAAAGGCCAGAAGGGAGAAGTCGGGAGATACTCGAAGGCCTTCCAGGAGCAGGATGTCTGGTTCCCAACTCAAATTAGTGGCTGGATCCAATGTTAAAGTTGCCATTTGTAGAGTGAGTCAGACAAGAAAGATTTTAAATTGTAGTGTTCCAGGTAAAGCTGGGACGATTGTGTTTTTAATGTTGGAGTCACAAATGCTGTATTTTTCTATTTTAAGTCTCACAAAAACAAACTCCTTTTTCAGCAAATTTGCAAAACAAAACATGGCTTTTCAATAAATCATCCCAAGTGCTGATCATACTTGATGAGTGGAAGTATATGTATTCCACTGGTAAAAATGAAGATTCCTTTGAGTCAACTGTTGTTATGCCGTTGATGCAAACATTCAATCAATTAGATCTGCAACATTGTAATAGTTTAATTGCAACTAAGTAATTGAATAATTGTGAATTTGTCTGTTTATGGAGTGTTTGGTAGTCAGAACTCTTGCCTTCCAATAAGGAGATTGTGAGTTCGAGTCCGACCAAATCAACATCCCACAATCTCTCTGGGTGGCGTTTGCATGTTCCCCCTGTGTCGCAATGAGTTTTTTTTCTTAGTACTCCGGCTTCTTTCCAACTCCAAATAAGGTTAAACAGTTGTTGTGGATTGAAACATCTTGATCTTGAAAAACGCTGTCCAGGTGCCAACTTTGAAGCCTTTCTACGATGAATCCCTCCTGGACGAATGGTTCCAGACGCCCGCAACTTCTAACAGCGGTAGAAAATGAACAAATGAATGAATTATGGCTTCAAAACATGTTCTGAGTCCAGACCAAATCTGATTGGACAGCAATGGCACAAATATTGTGTAATTTTATTATTTTTTGTCAACTCTAGAACTTTATCAAGGAACATACATTTTGTTTGTCAACGGACTTTTGTGTTCTAAACAACTGATTGATCAATCAAAACAATGGTTAGATGCAGCCCTACAATCAACCACGGAAGTCATATAGTCATTCCAGACAAACAAAAATACAAGTTCAGAGTAAAACAAAAAATATATTAGCTTGTCGCACACTAGATCATTATGCATTTTTTACTTCTTTTTTTATTTTATATTTCAGAATTATGAACATTTTGAAAAAATAATTTTCTCACGGCTGCACAAAACTTTAGTTAATTAAAAGTGCTGTAGCTGACGCCACATAACCTGAAGCAAGGTCCAACTAGTTCATATCTCTCACAAATCATTCAGCACAAGGTAATGTCCATGTGCTTTCTTTTTTGTCTTCAACTAAACTTCAAAAACATATTTTTACAGACTTCAAAATGAGAATGGAGGTGATTTAGACAGTGCACAGCGATCTGATTTTGTCACACTCTGCTGCTTGTGCAAGAATATGCTTTTTGGTAGAAAAGACAATGTTTATCAATGTACATCTATAAAAGTTATGTACCTTTAAATCTACTGACAACTTTGTGCTTTGTCTGGTTGCTCAGATTTTTTTTTTCCTTCGGTGTATTTAGTATTAAAATATAACATATTTAGATCAATAACAAACTTTTTGTTAATTTGAAAATACAAAAACAGTCTAAAACGGCTTGGGAACATAAACAGCTGAAGTGACTTCCGGTTCAAAACCAGAGTTTTCACTCTTCAATACAAAACTTAAGTTTAATAAGCAGCAAATCTTGAATTACTAATGTCTAGCGGGGAGAAATGTAGCTATATGACTACTTTAAGCCTGTTATACTGTTTTGAGTAATCACAAGTATAAAGACTTGTTGTTGGGGTAGACGGTCAGCACATGGACATCAGTTGTAGGACAATACAAGATTACTCACACATGCAAGAATCATTTCAAATACAACTTTGGGTAAACTAATGTTAACAGAATCTTTTAAAACATGGTCAAACTAAGAAAAGTTCTTTAAGTTAAGATAAGCTATAAAGGGATTATCATTCAACATCACTGCTCATGTCGCCTGCAGAAAGAGATGCTGTTCATCTAGTTGGTTGGAAAAAACTTCTTTGATTAAAACGACAAACGGGACGAGAGCAGCTGACGGCTGTCAGGTCTAAACCGGTCTGACAGACGTCTGTCTCCTGAAACTCAAGACAGTGTTTTTCTCTGTGTTTTTTTCACTGGAATGTAACGTCTTTGAGTTGAATTATAGAATTTCATTCACAAATATGGAATTAGCAGCATAACTTTTGTTTTTACACAATGATAAACTCTTGTAGTTAGCTGAATACAGTGCTGGCTAGTGTTGTGTGAATCCGCTGCAGCTGTTGATGGACAAATAATTTAAAATATGTCCACGTTTAGGACATTCCACTGTTGCAACACAATAGAATAGAAACATTAGTGACCTAATCATTTGCAACAATAATTGTTTTTAAAATGTCTAATAAAAATTCGAACACTAGAAATGTCAAAAAAAATAAAATAATAAAATAAAATCAAGGAATATCTTCAATCATGATCTACTAATCTTGCCTGTAATATCCAGTCTGACCACCGTGTTCCTCTTTCGAATTTCAGAGGGTGTGATTGACTGAATTAGTCAATTAGAGACATGCATCATCTCCTGTTTCATGTGGGAACTGAAAAACAATGAGCGAAGCAAGAAACGATTTTAATGTGAGGTAAGTGAAATTAAGATTTATAGAATTAAGATGAATTATTAATTGATTATATCTAACATTAAAACCTTTTGTTTTTGATAAAAAAAAAAAAGTCTCCACATATGTTTTTAAATATTCCAAACTAAAGTTGTGGCTGTTCCAATACAATCTATGATTTTCCTATGAAGCACATTTTAAAAGCTGCACAAATTGTGAAAAAATGTAACTATATTTCTGACAAATAAAAATGAATAATCAACTGATAAAATAATCGAATAAAATAATATAATAATGTGAGCAATTTTAAAGTATTTGTACAGGTATTGCAAATTTTGTGACAAGTGCAGCCATATCTATTTGATTTTGAAGTAATTGTGCAGCTCCAGATCACACACACGACAACAGTTTAAACCTACATACATTTATACCTAATTAAAATAAATAACAAAAAAATATATTCATTTAGTAAATAAATATGAGCAGTATGTAGATTCTAAACAGGTGGTGTCAAAAAAAGGGCTCAGTGGCAGACTGTGTCCTTCCAAGGTGACTTATTTGACCCACGAAGGGTTTTTAATACGATTTTGAGTTGAATCAAGTCTTTTCTCTTACGACACAATTATAAAACACAATTTAATCCTTACATCTTTCCAAATACACCTAGTTTGAATTAAAAATTTAGACACCACTTATTTAAGCAAACATTATTATTCATAATTAAACTAGCTAAAATTACAGTATGAAGAAAAAAAGAGTTTGAAATGTCTGACGAACTGAAATTTTTGATGCTGGAGTAAAAAAAAAAAAAGAAAAATGTAAAAGTAATTCAAGTAAAAGAGTAGTCCCAGAAAGAGCTCCAGCAGAAAGTGCGACTCTGAGAGAAACCCAGACTATTTATGAGTTTATGAGATGCGTCACTGTGGGACTAAAGTATGACTGAGCCAGTAAACTACATGGAGATGGGAGCAGGAGGAGACTGACGTGGGAGAGGAGAAGCAGGAGGAAGGAAGAGCAAGGGGGAGACAGGAGAATGAGGGAGGAGCAGGAATAGGGGGAGAAGAAAGGAGGAGGAGACAGGAGTAAGTAAGTAAGGTTTATTTTAGAGCTGGGCAGGGATTCAAATTTTTAATCCCGATTAATCTCATTTTACTCACAAAGTTCAATAAATAGCTATTTCAACCTTTTTTTTCTCCAAAAGATAATTTTTTAAAGTATATATAAGGTTCGTCATTTTGTAGAGTGTACCATTTTGCACATTTGCTGGTGTTTTGGCTTAGATGCATAGTTGTAGCACCAAATATATTTAAAAAAGGCTTATTTATAGTTAAATTAATAATCTCAATATTACATAATAATATTGTGTATAGAGTTCATCAGTTTTTTTTATTTTTATATTTATTTGTAAAAATAAATAAATATTTATATTTGTTATTTTTAGGATCAGAATGTTTAGGCTGAACAGATATGTTTAAAACCAAGCTAATGATTTTAGCTTTAGCTACTCATAGAACTATAGTTACATAGGTAACTAACATTTTCACTCCTTTTGAAAATCTGGTCCAGTTGTGGGATAGTCCTGATTAAAACCAGCTCAATGCTCACTAAATAACCTACACAATGGGAAGTAAAACGATCCCCCTTTTCAAGTTTTCAAAGTAAACATCACAAACACGTGTGTACAGTTTGGGCATCGCCACTGATCGAGGCTGATTGTCCGCATGCAGATTTAATGAGGTGTTATTGGTTTGAAGTCCTTAATGGGCGGTATCTCTGTTATTCCTGTTTCTTTTTTTTAATGATGATTTTAAAAACCCATACGCAGCTCAGACTCATCTCTGCCCGTTGTCTGTACAGCAGAGCTCACTCCTCTGTATTCAAAGCACTAGCAGCAACGAAACAGATCCTGTTTGTGGACTTTTTATGAGATCGAGGAGGAGAAAAAGGTGCAGAAGAGCAGGGCACTTTCATTCATGCTTTTGGGCTGAATGTGTGACTTTCGTTCGCGACTAAGCATGTGGTGCGTTAACGCAGTGATAACGCAATAACTTGCCCAGACCTAGTTTATTTGTATAGGACTTTTCACAGACAGAGTCACAAAGCACAGTGAGATGAACCCCCCCGTCCCTACTCTGACAGCAGCAGCCCTGGGGCAGCTCGGCAGAGGCGATTCACCTAAACAACTGATGCCTCAACCTCCTCCTGACTATCACCAACCCGGAGTGCCTGGAGGAAACCACCCAGACACGGGGAAGAACATACAAACTCCACACAGAAAGTCAAACCTTCTTGCCAGAGCGCTATCCTCTCTGCCACCAGGAGGAGAAGAGGGAAGACAAAAGTAGGAAGAGGGAAGAGCAAGGGGGAGACAGGAGAATGAGTAAGGAGCAGGAAGGAGGAGGAGATGGAGAAGGTGGAGAGAGGAGAAGGGAGGAGCAGGAGGAGAGAGAAAGAGCAGGAGGGATGAGGAAAAGGAGGCAGGTGAAGAGAAGTGGTCTTCAGACAGAAGCAGGAAGAGGGAGAGACAGGAGGCGGGAGGAGCAGGGAGAGACAGAAGTAGGAGCAAAGGAAAATTGGAGCAGAAGGCGAAAAGTAAGCTGTGGCCAGGAGCAGATATGAAACATGGCGCAAAAAAATGGCACAAGTTTTTGGGTTGAAGGTTTAGCAGGTAAGTTTAGGCCTCAAGTTACTGAAATGGGTAAATTTATGGCTTGGAGTTGGTTAAGCCTTAGCCCTACCCCTCAATTTTCACGAAAGATGAAGGGGTGTCCTGATTCTCTTTCGCGTTAAGGGGAAGGGCAAAGGGGAAGGCCTTACAACGGAACAAATTCGGATATGGATGCACATTTACAGACAAAGGGGTAGGAGGAGTTTAATCAAGCCAGGAAACGTGCTGCCGAAATATACTCTCAAATGTAAATAATAACCACTTTAATGGCATTATTAAGTTATGAGACTGTTTGTGTGTGTTCTTATTCACTGTTTGTTTCTGTTATATGATGAAAGCGGAACAGAGTCGTGTCTCCAGCTCTGTCATCGCCTCGTCTACCTGGACACAAACTTTACCCATCAGAGTATTAGGCCCGAGCTGTTTGTTAGATGTATTTTATTTTACTTAGGTTTACAGTTTTTCCTCGTACTCGCAAGTTGATCCTTGGAGGTCAGGCAGTTGTCCGAGAGAGCTTCCCCACTGTTGCCCGCGATGTCACAGAGTCTGCAGCGAGCTACGCGGTGTGATATACACATTGTTTCTCTGCGGTGTCACTGAATTCACAGTGGCCAGTGGACAGAGCAGCGCAGGCTCACGCGGGGATCCCACTACATGTATTTTGGTCGTACGGCGACGCCGCGACGGAGCTGAGGCGGAGCCCTGCGCAGCCCATACGGAGGATGTGGAACGGTCATCATTCTTTAAAACAGCTGCGCAGTTGATCCGGCAGTCGGAACGGAGCGGAGCGGAGATGTATGTAGTGGGATAAGCCTGTCACAGCTCCTCCTCCTCTCTGCGGCTAGAGAGCACACCGTTGTGAAGCCCCTGCTCCAGTCACACGCTGCCACGCCATGGATCTATTAGGCACAGAAGAGGAGACATGAAGCCAAAAGGAAGTGAAACAGATCTCTACATGCTCGCTTTTATTTTACACTAAAGTCCTCCTGCAAGAAAGCTCATAGTTCAAAGTTCATTAATAATTTGCCCAACTGTGCTGCTAGGCTGAAGCCTGTCTAATAAGCTACACTATAATCCCATAGTTAAATTGTCAAAGCTGTCTGCATATATATATATATATATATATATATATATATATATTATATATATATATATATATATATATAGCCAGGTACAGCCAGATGCCCATACCTGAAGCACTCGAAACTGCCAAGCAAAGGCTCCAAGCCTTGGCCAGCCGCCTAAAGAGATACACGAAAGAGAATGAAGCCAAACGAATAAACAGGCTGTTCGCAACACAACCTGCGAAAGTGTACTCTCAATGGCAGGGTAATAACAGCAGAGCAGACCCACCAAGGCTGGAAAGTGAACAGTACTGGAAAAGTATATGGGAGAGGGAGGCATCACACAACAGCGATGCACAGTGGCTGATGGATCTGAGGAAAGACCACAGCAATCTCCCTGAACAGAATCCAGTGACTATCACAGTGACAAACATCCAAGAAAGAGTCTCAGGTATGAAAAACTGGACAGCACCGGGCCCTGACATGATCCACTCCTACTGGCTAAAGAAACTCACTGCACTCCATGAGCGCCTAGCAGCACAAATGAACCAGCTGCTAAGGGATGGGACTCACCCTGAATGGCTAACCGAAGGGCGAACGATCCTGATAATGAAGGATCCCTCAAAGGGTACAGTCCCATCCAACTATCGGCCAATAACCTGTCTCTCCACAACATGGAAGCTCATGTCAGGCATCATTGCGGCTAAGATAAGTGGGCACATGGATCAATACATGAGCAAAGCACAGAAGGGCATTGGTAAAGATACCAGAGGAGCCAAACACCAACTCCTGGTTGACCGAACAGTTGCCCAAGACTGTAGAACCCGACACACCAACCTGTGCACAGCCTGGATTGATTACAAGAAAGCCTATGACTCAATGCCACACACATGGATCACTGAATGCTTGGAGCTGTACAATATCAACAGAACTCTGAGGACCTTCATTGCAAACTCGATGAAGTTGTGGAAAACCACACTTGTAGCCAATGGGAAGCCACTTGCCCAAGTGTCCATCAAATGTGGCATATACCAAGGAGATGCACTGTCCCCACTGCTGTTCTGCATAGGTCTGAACCCCCTCAGCCAAATAATCAACAAAACTGGCTATGGATACCGACTCAGAAACGGGGCCACCATAAGTCACCTCCTCTACATGGATGATATCAAGCTGTACGCTAAGAGCGAGCGAGACATCGACTCACTGATCCACACCACCAGGATCTACAGCTCTGACATTGGGATGTCATTCGGGCTTGAGAAATGTAGTAGGATGGTGACAAAGAGAGGGAAGGTAATCCACACAGAAGGGGTCTCACTCCCAGACGGAACAATAGCAGACATTGAGGACAGTTACAAGTACCTTGGGATACCACAGGCAAATGGCAACCTTGAACAGGCAACAAGGAAAGCGGCAACAGCCAAATACCTCCAACGAGTAAGGCAAGTCCTCAGAAGTCAGCTCAATGGCAAGAACAAGTCCCGGGCAATAAACAGCTACGCCCTGCCAGTGATCAGATACCCTGCAGGAATAATAAGGTGGCCAAAGGAAGAGATACAGACCACAGATGTTAAGACACGAAAGCTCCTCACCATGCACGGAGGGTTCCACCCCAAATCCAGCACCCTGAGACTGTACGCTAGCCGAAAAGAAGGAGGCCGAGGATTAGTGAGCGTGAGAGCCACTATCCAGGATGAAACATCCGAGATCCATAAGTACATCAAGGACAAGGCCCCAACAGATGGCGTACTCAGTGAATGTCTCAGACAGTGGGGAACAGATGAGGTGCTGGAGGAGGAACCATCATGGGAGGACAAGCCCCTACATGGGATGTACCATCGGAACATAACTGAAGTGGCTGATCTCAAGAAATCCTATCAATGGCTTGAAAGGGCTGGGCTGAAGGACAGCACAGAGGCGCTCATCCTGGCTGCACAGGAGCAGGCCTTGAGCACCAGAGCCATAGAAGCCCAGATCTACCACACCAGACAAGACCCAAGGTGTAGGTTGTGCAAAGAGGCCCTGAGACGGTCCAGCACATAACTGCAGGGTGTAAGATGCTGGCAGGGAAAGCGTACATGGAACGCCATAACCAAGTGGCTGGCATAGTATACAGGAACATCTGTGCCGAGTACGGACTGGAAACCCCAAGATCTAAGTGGGAAACACCTCCCAAGGTGGTAGAGAATGACCGAGCCAAGATCCTGTGGGACTTCCAAATACAGACAGACAGAATGGTAATGGCGAACCAACCAGACATCGTGGTGGTGGATAAAGAGCAGAGGAGAGCCGTGGTGGTGGATGTGGCAATACCAAGTGATGGCAACATCAGGAGAAAGGAGCATGAGAAACTAGAGAAATACCAAGGGCTCAGAGAAGAGCTGGAGAAGGCTTGGAAGGTGAAGGCAACAGTGGTGCCCGTGGTGATCGGTGCACTGGGGGCCGTGACCCCCAAACTGGATGAGTGGCTACAACATATCCCTGGATCTACATCCGACATCTCAGTCCAGAAAAGTGCAGTCCTAGGAACAGCAAGGATACTGCGCAGAACCCTCAAGCTTCCTGGCCTCTGGTAGAGGACCCGAGCTTGGAAAGCGGATGAGACCACCCGCGTAGGGTGAGGGGATCATTTTTTTTTATATATATATATATATATATATAATATATATATATATATATAAAAAAAACATAAGGAGAACAAATAGCCTAAACAAAAAAAAATTCAAAAATATACACAACAACAACAATGTACAATATGTATACAAAAATAATAATAACCTAGTAGTCTATACTATAATAAAACTTCATAAATGACTATAGGCTACTACAGTATACAACTGTGTAGTATGCTATATGTTGTTATTAATAATACTAATATATAATATATATAAATAAATAAATCAAATGTTATCTGATCTTTGTCAAAATCACACAGATGAAAAAACTATGTCTGCTTTAACTAAAACCACCCAAACATTTATAGGTTTTCAAATTTAATTGAGGATAACATGCAAACAATGACAGAAGGAGAAAAAAAAAACATTTATTATCTGGTTGCCCCTCCCTTTGGCAGCAATAACTTCTACCAGACGCTTCCTGTAGTTGCAGATCAGTCTGGCACACCGATCTGATAAATTTTGGACCATTCCTCTTAAAAAATTGCTGCAGTGTAGTCAGATTCCTGGGATGTTGGGCATAAATTGCTGTTCTGAGGTCTCGCCACAGCATCTCAAGTCAGAACTTTGACTTGGCCACTCCAGAATGTGTATTTTGTTCTTCTGAAACCATTCTCAAGCTGATTTCCTTTTGTGCTTTGAATCATTGTCTTATTGCAGCTTCTTTCCTCTTTTAAGCTTTGACTGTCTGACAGACAACCTTTTGAATTCATTTTTCCACTAATGATTACAAGTTGTCCAGGCCCTGAGGCAGCAAAACAGGCCTTAACTATAATTTTTCCTCCACCAGGCTTCACGGTGGGGATGGGGCGTTGATGTTGCTAGGCTGAGGCCTGTCTAATAAGCTACACTATAATCCCATAGTTAAAATGTCAAAGCTGTCTGCATATATATATATTTAATAGGAGAATAGGAGAACCAATAGCCTAAAAAAAAAAAACAATTCTAATTGCCTACCTAAATAAAACAAAATACAATACACAACAATGTACAATATGTATAAAAAAACAATAATAACCTAGTAGTCTATACTATAATAAAACGTCATAAATGACTATAGGCTACTACAGTATACAACTGTGTAGTATGCTATATGTTGTTATTAATAATACTAATAAATATATATATATATTTTTTTTATTTTATTTTTATTTTTTTTTTTTACAGTGGCATGAAAAAGTATGTGAACCTTTTGAAATTTCTCACATTTCTGCATAAAAACACCATCAAATGTTATTTGATCTTTGTCAAAATCAGTTCCGAGTTTGTGAATTTTGTAACTCACTGAAAATGGCAATAAAACCTTTCTGATTCTGATTCTGTAAAATGTATTATTCAAAGGTTTCAACCTTGTTATAATGACCTCCCTTCACCATTAGTTTACTCAAAGTTATATTTGAATTGAGTCATGGATGTTTGAGTAATCTTGTTTTGTTCTTCATTTGGTGCTCATGTTCTCAGAAATCTCTGTTCTCACCAACCACCTATCCCCTCCCATTTGACTGTATTTACTTGTTATAATTCACAGGATTAATGCTCAAAGTGAAGCATGTGTGGTTCAAAACTGTTCCCTCGCCACTTTCCAACAATTACATTTGTAATTTAATATCCGTTGCTTCTTACAGTTACATTCAAAATGTAGAGACATGCAAGCTTTCTCCAGCTTAACCAGGACAAAACTGAGGTTTTAGTCATCGGTCCTGAGGCCCAGAGAGAGAAACTTCTATCCAAATTACAAACACAGTCTTTTAATCCATCATCACAAGTAAGGAACCTGGGCGTTATTTTCGACTCTGAGCTGACTTTTATCCCACATATTAAAAATATCACAAAAATAGGTTTTTACCATCTTAAAAACATCGCCAGAGTCCGTCCCATTCTCTCTCGGGCCAACACAGAGACGCTGATGCATGCTTTTATCACCAGTCGTATAGACTATTGTAATGCCCTGCTCTCTGGTCTTCCCAAAAAGTCTATTTCAGGCTTACAATTATTACAAAATTCAGCTGCACGTGTCCTGACTAAGACCAGGGGGCGGGACCACATTACACCGGTTTTAAAATCGCTGCATTGGCTCCCTGTGTGTTTTAGGATCGATTTTAAAGTTCTTTTATTGGTTTTTAAGTGTCTTAATAGTCTTGGGCCTTCTTATCTTTCAGGACTGCTTTTACCTTATGAACCCTCGCGGACCCTGCGCTCCTCCGGCAGCAGGCTCCTAGTCATTCCCAAAGTCAGGACACACACTCACGGCGAGGCATCTTTCCAGTTTTATGGCCCCCGTCTATGGAACAGTCTGCCGGAGGACCTCAGGGCCGCAGAGAACATTCAGGTTTTTAAGAGCAGGCTCAAGACCCATCTTTTTAGCTTAGCTTTTAATTAGTATTTATTGTTTTAAATGTATTTATTTAGCATATATCTATTTATTTATTTATTTTAAAGCATATTTTACACTCTAGTTCTTAGTTTGCTTGTATTTACCTTTTTATCAATTTAAATTTTCTTCTCACTTTTAGTTTCCAGTGTTTCCTCTGAGGAGCCTCTGCACCAGGAGCTGTGGTCGGCTGTGGCTGCTGGGCTCTGGCTCATGGGCCCTGGAGGTTTGGTCTTGACCTCATCTCTTCTCTGGGCCCTGGGCTGCTGTCCTGTAGCTGCGGGTGGCTCTGCTCCTGGTGCAGACAGCTCCTCTGATGATGCTTTCTTTGGTCCACCTGTACCCGGCCTAAAGTATGTGAATGTATTTTAGTGTTTGGGAGTGTGCTTGTTTGTGTATGCGTGTTGGAAAAGGGGTTGGGGGTGGGTGTATGGTGGGGAGGAGGGGTAGAGGGTGTGTACATGTATGGGGGTTGTCTTGGGGGTGGGGGGTGGAGGTGAGCGGGATTGTTTTTAATGCACTGTGAAGCACTTTGTGTTACATTTTATGTATGAAAAGCGCTTTATAAATAAAGTTTGATTTGATTTGATGAAGCGCTGTCCTACCCCTTAGCCCAAGTCCTAAGGGAAGGTGTAGGGGTAAAAAAAAATTGGGATGAGGGGTTAATATTAATAAACAAAAACACCTCTTTACAACAATGATAAAAAAAGAACTGCAGCTGCACCGTGTGTTATGCAAAAAGGCCTGAAATTGTGCTAATCAAACGCTTTTGACATGTTCCAATAAAGTGAACCCTGACTATAAAGATAAATATGGCTAAAATATTAGTACAGGTCATGTTTGCTCAAATACATTACAAACAAATATATAAATGCTTACTATTTTTATAAAATCTGCATTGTTTTTGAGCCTCTGGGCACTGCCATATTGTCCAGACACAATGCATTATGGGTTGATGACATCAAATGGTTGCTTTTGGTTGTTGCCATGGTTACTCCTGTGGTTCGTATTTATTTGTAAGTTTAGAGGACATCCAAGTGATTTGGCTCTAAAAAGGAAGAATACTTTTTATCTTAAACATTTCAAGGCGCGTCATAGTTTATTTTTTATTAGATGATGAATAAACAATACTTAAGAAAAGAATAAGAGGGCCCTACGCAGCACCCCCAGAATTTGTAATTCACTGTTTTTTAATAAAGCATAACACAAACTTCTAGCTTCTCAAATGGAATCTTTGGGACATAACTTTGGTCTGAAGAAACACATACGTCATTTTCTCATCATTAAGCTGTTGTTGTGATAATTAATGTCTGGAGACTGAGCTCTGGGACTAAAGTGGGTCGAAATCATTTCTAAAGCAGGACTGAACTGGGACTGGAACAGGACTACTGAGACCAGAGAGAGAAACTGTATCAAAACAAAAACATAACAGTGAGAGCAGCGGCCCAGAGGAAAAAGTCTCACACAGGACCCAAACTTTGAAGAAACAACATAACAAACACAGAATGAATTAATAATGTATACTATATTACATTTCTTAAATAGGAAAAAGTGTTCTTTCCCACCATCCGACCATATTATGACGTTTTAAACATGAACACAAGCAGGTTCCAAAATGTGATGCCAAGCCCAGAGAGTGGGAAAGAGCTACTTTAATTTATTTGTTCATCTTATTCCCGGTGCAGTGCTGCTCTGCTGCGACCCGGGCTACCTCGTGCTGTTGCCTATGTTTGTGTATGTTTTTTGCTGTTTTCCACTAGTGTTGTTGGGATAACAAAGTTACAAGATTAGACTATTAAGATGGATGAAAGGACTAGTTCTAGCACTTTTGCTTAAGGTAGTGCTGTGTTACACCACAGATCATCGGAGCACTGTGGCTCTGAAGCTTCTGCTTCTCCATCCCAGCCACACACGCGCACCTGTCTTGCTGTGCGAATGGATCAGGACTCCGGGTAAAAAACATTGCAAAGACGGACCCGGAAAATAAGGAAGCGTAGCGGAGTTTGCCAGAGACTTCGCAGGAGAAGAACAGGCACCATTTCCCTCGATGCTTTTCAGCAATGTCTGCTCATTTAAAAAGTTAAGTTGATGAGCTCAAAATTAACGTTAGGTTCCTGCGCGAGTACCATGAATCAAGTCTGCTAGTATTCACTGAGACGTGGCTGCAGGAAGATGTGCCTGACTCTGTCATCTCCTTGGATCACTTTGCTCTGGTGCGCGCTGACAGGAACGCTAACTTCGGCAAATGCAGAGGTGGTGGCATCTGCATTTATGTCTGCAGCAAGTGGTGCTCGCAATTTATTCAATTCAATTCAATTCAATTCAATTCAATTTATTCTTATATAGCCCAGAATTACAACAACAGCCATCCCAGTGGACTTCACAATAAATATAAAACAACAATACTTAAAATCAGTATTATCAGCAATTTACTGTGAGAGAGTCCACCTGTAACCCAGACGTAGAGATGATATGCTTAAGCCTAAGACCATTTAACCTTCCCCGGGAGTTTGGGAATATTCTTCTATGCGCTGTTTACATTACACCTGACGGGAGTGAGTCAAGTGAAATGCACTCCTGAAGCTTTAATCAATATGTGAAAGACAACACCAGAGGAAAGAACGTCTTGGATAACCCTCTTATGGTGTCCGGGTCTGTGGGACTCATTTTCGGTTTATATCAATAAAAAATAAAACGATACATTTTTCAACCTGAAATTCTTTGGCTTTGGCTCATTTTCTGTGAAGAACATAAATCAAAACTCATTTTCATTGACCGCATACCATACATTACATACAGGGTGTTCGGGTCCACTGGACCCAGGGATAAGAAAATGTGGAAAGCATAGGTCCTGCGTACCTTAACTCAGTCTTTCTCCTTTCTGGAGCTACTGAGAGTGTTTTCCGTCCCTCCTTTTCCTGAACAAAGCTGCAACATTGTTGCAACCAACACCGTCTGCTCTTACTTACCCACACATTTTACCTTCTGTCTGGCAAGAACTAACCTTTTGTTTTGTCATACCACCTGCGAATTAGGGGTGTGACACTATAAATAAAGGATTTGCCAGTGTGGTAGCTTATCAGAAGTGATAAAGACGGCCAAAAGATTATCTGCTGACTGAGAGGCCCTGCAATTGATTTGGGAAGAGAGAGAAGTAGGCTGGGCGATTTGGGAATAAATGTAATTATGATTTTTTTTTTTTTTTTTTTTTTTTTTTTGTATTGACCGATCTCAATTTTTGATTTGATTTTGTTCAACCTTTCCAAAAACAAACATACATACATACATACATACTGTACATGCATACATACATACATACATACATACATATACATTATGTACATATACACATGACTTTTGCTCCAAACTAGACATTTTTACTGACAAAGGATTGTTTTTCAATCTTTTGATTCCAAAACCATAACCAAATATCTGATGATTCGATTTGATCTTGCGATTGTTCAATTAATTGCCCAGCCCTAATGAGAAGCTTTCTCAAGTTCCTCGTGTCAACTTCAAAAGACAACATGTTCCACGAACACCAGCTTCTGCAGCCATTGTGAGGAGAATTCAAGAGGAGAATGCTGGTGCCCGATCTACTCGACCTACAAAACCACCATCTGATGAACATGAAGTAAGTGAATTAAAACAATTATAAAATAAATTTAGTTCATTAGAAAAGGTAAATTGAGTTCCACAGTTGGACTTCTATTTGAATTAATTCCTATCATAGATTTAACACCTTCCCAAGCAATACGAGAATGTCCTGAGGAGAAAGGGCTTTGCACTTTGTTTTTATGGTTATTTTTTGCTGTCTTAATATTTTGTTTTACTTGCTTTTGGAGATCATAATACCGAGTCATTTCTATGTCGTATGTGCTTCGCCCTCTACGGGCTTCGCTATTGGCTAACACTCGAGGCAGCACCTCGCACTTGTGATCGCTGCTATGCTAATGCTACACAGGCCGTGGCATTAGCTAGCAACTGCGTTAACTAGCGCAGGACGGGATCAGTGTGTCTCTGCTTCCCTCTTCCTCGCTCTGGATCTGGCGGTAAGCCTCAACTCCAGCCCGAGACAGGCTGACGACTGTGTTCTGTGACCGCTGCTATGCTAATGCTACACAGGTCATAGCATTAGCTAGCAACTAGCGCAGAGCCTAGTTAGCTGCGGACTACGCTGGCTATTTTCCTCTGCATGTCACAAGCCTCCGCCATAGGCGGAGGTCTATGTGTAGGTGGGCTGCAGACACCTCTGGCTGGGTCTGTCTTCCATCTAAGACCACGAGAAAAGCAGCTGCTCTCCCCCTACTCTCTTCCAGGGAAGAAGACGTAGGTGAGAACCACGTATTTCACCACGTCGTGAGGGTGGAGTTTCCAGCGGCTCAGATAGCTGTCCAGCGTAAGGACAGTTTTTACCCACCGCTGCTGCTCTGGTAATAGGGCGCCATGTTCTGCCCCTATCTGCTTTTAGAAAGCATGTGAGAAGAAGACAGGCTTCTGTGCATTATCTCCATTTACTCACACTTTTTATGTAGATGTTTTTCCCCGCTCCTCGCTCTGCTTTGGGGATGCGAATGTGTGTAGTGCAGGACCATATAGGGCGTGCTCTGATGCGCTCCCTCTTACAGGGTCACACATGCACGAGCAGCGGAGTTCCCATTCATGTCTCCACTCCCTCCCTGGTCAGTGCTACGCAGCGACAGGGGACGCGTGCTCCACCTGTCCTGGCTGCGGAGTTACATGCCAAACGCCTTCTTGCGCTGTCCTGCGGCGCGCAGGGGCCGTGTGCAGGCTTGTAGGGGTCGCGCATCGACGCGCTTCTCCTCGTGTTTCGGAGGAGAGTCTACAGTCTATAGATCCTCTCCTCTTACGGTTAGTGTAGCGCTGCGGCAACAGACGTCCGCTCGCCCCTTCCAGCATAGGAGCATGGGCAAGTCTGTGAGCGCTCGGCCTCTGCCCGGAGCTTGACAGCATCTCGGCGGAATGCTTGTCTATCTCCACATTCCCTCGGGGAGGCTGCTACAATGTGCAAGCGGAGAGAGCTGAGAAAGTAACTGCAGTTTTATGAGTATGTGCGTAGCCCTCTACAGGCTTTGCTACTGGCCTTTATCTACATGGAAGGCCGACATAGAACGGTTTCTACTCCCTGTACTTCTCGGTTGCCAAGAAGTGCGGCGGCATACGGCCCTTTTTGGATCTGTGCATCTCCTCCTTCCTGTTGCGTGGCGCATGAGTGGAGGTGCTGGCAGAGAGAGCAGAGAAATCTTCGTTACGTACGTAACTGTAGTTCTATGAGTGTGGCATAGCCCTCTGCGGGCTTCGCTATCGGCCTTTATCTACATGGAAGGCCGACATAGAACGGTTTCTGCTCCCCATACGTCTTGGTTTCCAAGAAAAGCAGCGGCATTCGGCTCTTTTTGGATCTGCATGTCCTCTACGGATGCATAGCCTAGAGGCCGTTTCGCATGCTGACCACACGACACCTGTTTAGTGTGTCAGTCAGGGCGATTGAATGACTCTGTAAACCTCATGGATGCTTGCTTTCAGGTTTCCATTGTTTCGGAGCACTGTAGGTTCCATCGCTTCTCCGTGGTTAGGAGATGCAACGAATATTGCCGACTCCCGTTTGGCTGCTCGCTGGCACTTGGAGAAAGTGCATGGAGGCGGCGCTGGACCTGCTGCGTCGTATTGGAACCAGCCATTGGCTCATCCTGGCCTCCTCCCATCGGGAGGCTCAGGCTCACACGGAGGTGGTGCTGGATTACATCTCCAAGCTGGGCTTTGTGGTCAACAGACCAAAGAGCGCGCTGTGCTTGAAGGACGCTAGTCCGGTCCCATCAGATTCAATCGCTTCTCGGATTGATGGCCGTGGTCCAACCAGTGGTACAGCTGGCCTACTGCACATGAGACGCCTCGGTGGTACTCCTGTCTCAGTTTGCACCCGGTGCACGACAGGGGGACATGGCTGAGGCCCCCAATGCCCGTACGTAAGGATTTCCAGTTCTAGACCGACCCGGTTCTTCTGAGCCAGGGCGTGCCGCCGGAACTGCAGGGACACCACGTCTTAGTCCGGTCAGACAACGCGACTGTGGTGGCTTATCTGAACAGACAGGGGGGAAACCAGATCTCCCTCCCTCCACAGGAGGGCGGCCTGTGACTCATTTGGTCCTCTCTCGCGGGCCGCATGAGTCGACATGAGGTGACGGCCTAAGGACTTTCCTTTTTGTTGGCGATGTGCTTCAGGCGCTTTTTGGGGAGGCGGCCTGCACATTGCTTCCAGTCTCAGCGTCCTCTTCTGGAGGTTTTTGCCTGGGTGTTCTTGGCGCTATTGGGAGAGGCGGCCTGTTCACCTTCGTTCGTACTCCTTCTGGATACTTTTGTTGTGGTGTCCTGGTGCTCTTGGGAGAGGCAACCAGTTCATCAATGCATTAGCACTCCTTCTGGATGCTTTTCTTGTGGTGACTTGGCGCTCTTGGGAGAGGTGGCCTTTCATCACCTTTGTTTTCTTTTTATGCGGGTGGTTGTGGCAGGTCCGGGCAGGACTATGTGCCCTACTCTCTATCCGGTTTCAACCTCGCCCGCTGCCTCTCTGTACTTGGTACGAAGTAGGTTTGCGGGTGCGCTCCAATCATGCATGCCTGCTGGGAGTACATTGATCCTACGGCCTTCGCGTAGGGTACGCCAATAGCGAAGCCCGTAGAGGGCGTAGCACATACGACATAGAAATCTTAGTTACCTAATGTAACTGTAGTTCTATGAGTATGTGCGTAGCCCTCTACCTGCAGGCCCAGCAGGCATGTCTTCCGCTGTGCTAGAGTTCAAGAAGGGCGAGCGATAGTGGACAGGGCCTTATATGTGGCCAGTGGGGGAACCACGTCCCCATGATTGGAGCGATACATTGTTTGATCTACAGGTGCGAGTGTTAGCCAATAGCGAAGCCCGTAGAGGGCTACGCACACGTCTTTGGTGAACTACGGTTTATTATTGGGAAACTTGTAACAAGATTTGCGAGGGATGGTTAGCTCCTCACAAAAAGTTACATAACCAGACACAGTTTCCGTTAACTCATCCAAATTCCCACATGCATCTTTAAACACACAACTTAGCAGAAATAAGCTAGCTAGTGTTTTAACATTAGCTAGCTGTAAAGAAATAAAAGGAAACCAAAAACCAACAATGCCACCGGGGTAAACAAGGAAAAATAAATATGAATGACAAATCAGCATATTAACCTTTATTTTCTGGTGCCAAATGTAATCTCATCATATTTTCTGTTCTAGTCCACTTAAATATATTTACACAGGTCATTTAGAAAACAGTCTGTTTGTTCACTGTCAGTTTGTTCAGCCATTTTCTCACGTAAATTTCTTCTCAAAATAGCTCACACTGTAATCAGCAAAATGAAGTCGGTATTTGCCAGATTAGGTATACCCAAAGAAATAGTGTGTGACCACATGCCATTTGCTCGCCAATAAATTAACAAATTTGCCAAAACTTAGGGCTTTAAGCTAACTCAAGCCCTGGCTATGCTCAGTCAAACGGCCTTGCTGAAAGAACTGTTAAGACTGTAAAACACATGCTGAAAAAGGCCAAACAAACATGCTCAGACCCCTTTCTAAGATAATAAGATAAGATAAACTTTATTGTCCCACTAGGGGGAAATTTGTCTTGGGCACGTAGTGCTAGTGCAATAAACAATAAAAAATAATACAACACAATAAAGCAACCATAATGTTCACAGCCAGTACAATTATAGAAGAATAGACATACAAAAAAAAACAATAAATAAATAGCCCAGGTAAAGTGGAGTGAGTAGGTAAAGTAAAGTGGGCAGAGGATCCACAGCAACAGGCCTCCCCCTGCCCAAAGAAGCAAGGAGGATCCACAAAACCCTAACCCTCCCCAGCTGGGAGGGTTGAAGGGGGGGCTAGGGTAGTGGATCCACAGCTGAAGGCCTCCCCACTACCCTAGGAGGGCCGTGTGTGGGCCAGGGACCGGGCCGGTTTTACATGTTTATTTAAAAGAGAGATTGAGGTGGGAATGAAGGACTGTTTGAATCTGTTGCTTTTGCATCTGCTGGCTCTGTAGCGCCTTCCGGAGGGCAGCAACTCATATTCTGAGAACAGAACATGGGATGGGTCGCTCAGAATCTTATTGGCCTGGCTAATCACAGCTTCCTCATAAAGGGACTGTAGAGGCCACTGGAGCGGTTTCTCTGCTAGCTTTAAAGCTGTTGTTATCATTTTTAGCAGTCTGCCTTTACATTGGACAGTGATAGAGCCGTACCACACCACCATGCCGTACCTCACAATACTGGCTAGTACAGCATTGTAGAATATGGCCCCGATCTCCGGCCGCACACCAAATAAACGCAACCTTCTGAGAAAATATAGTCTTTGTGCCAATCTGCTACACAGATAGTCCACATGGGCAGTCCAGCTCAAATTATTGGACACCCTTATGCCCAAATATTTGTATGTCTGTACCTGCTCAATCACAGTATTTTGAATGCTCACCGGCTCATGTGTTGGTAACCTGTCTAGGATCAAAGATCATTTTTTTGTCTTTTTTACATTCAGTGTGAGATGATGATTCTAGCACTTTGACTCTGAGAAACAAACCAATAACTGGTATGGACTATTCTCCAGCACAAATGCTTATGGGCAGGGTACTCAGGAGCACTTTACCCAGCTCAAAGCACTGTTTTGCAACCTGTTGTGCCAACTAATGCACATTCCACTCTTCAACATCTCTAGCAGAGGCAGCGCACAACAAAGGCACAAATAAACCTTCACAGCGGCCTCCTGGTGGAACAGTTCACATGCAAACCGAGCGCGGGTGGCGTCCTGCAATCGTCACTACTACAAGGACTGAGTCTCATTCCTACAACATAGTGACTCCTTCAGGTCAGCAGTACAGGCGCAACCGCAGACACTTGAGGAAGACACCCAGTGACATTCAGGTGTACACTGAATTAGATCAAGTCGAGGACGGGCAGATCAGCATTGCTGCTACTGGTGATGATGAGAGGCCTGTTGTCAAGCAGCCTTCCTCTCTCCCAATGAAGTTCAAACCTGAAGTGGCCAGACCACTAAAAAAAAATTAAAAAGAAGGAAGACAGATGTATTGAAGTTTATTTAGCAATTTAGCAAAAAATTGATACCACATTTGTGTATCTATCATGTTCCTAGAACTTTCAGCGAGAAACGTATCATCCTCATGTGACAGTTTGAAAAGCTGTTGTTGCCATAGTAATTATCAGATGCACCTATGTGAAAGACAAGATTGTTTTCTTCAAAATGATACCAAACATAACAGTTTAAATGATTATCTGATGGGCGATACATGGTCTCAACTATAATATGGACCAGTGTCAAAAGTGCATTTTTTGACATGCGGTTTGTAAACTTCAAAGGTCAATATTTATGTTATCGCTGAAGCTCAGAAAAGTCTATGCTTGTATATTGACCTTTCCAAAAATGTATGATAGCCCTTGCCACCGTTGGTGAGCCCCGTTTGACAAAATCTGACCTCCGGCCCATGGGCTATATAAAGAAAAGCCTTTTTCAATAAACTTTTTTGTGTTTTTTTTTTTTTTTTTTTTTAGTTTTATGTCATTTAAAGAGCCACTAAACGGCCAGAAAAAAGTTTTCTCCGCCCAGGCGCTACATTCAAAAAATGCTTTCTGAGGGGCGGTGCCTGGAGGACTAGAGAGAGGTGCGGGGGGAGAGCGGGGGTGTGTCCGCGGAGGCGTGTTCCTCTACCGGAGTAAACAACACATTACAACATGGCGCTGTGCGCACCACGGCTAGGTCTAGCTTCTAAATGGAACAGATTTTTGCGGTTGGATTATTCATTCCTCTTTTTCGGACCCGACGGGACTTGGCGGAACCTGATGGCCCTGAGTGAAGCCTCTACAGGCCGCTGGATGAAAGCCAAGTGTCCAAATGAACTGAAGCAGCCGCAAAAAGCTAACGCGCTAACACCGAGCTAATGCTAAAGCTACCAATGCTCCATATACTGTATTTTGAGAGATAGGTTTGGCTACTTTCAGATGTTTATAGTGTAAAGTTACTAAGCATAGCATTGAAGGTTCGTTCAAAGGAAAACAAATGTAGTCAGTAATGTTAATGCTATTATCAATCAATATTTTTACAAGTAAAAATATGTTACAAACAAAAGCAGCTACAGCATTGTTTTAATATGCACATTTGCACTTCTGTGGCTCTGCAATCTCCAAACATTATAGCATTTGTTTTGCAATATGATAGAGACACAAAGTAATAGTCTAAATATATTTTATTCATTCATATTCATTACTGAGCAATGATTTCTGAAGCAGTTTATCACTTCATGCAAAAAAGTCTAAATACATGTTTCATGTTAACACAATAATTTTTAGATTGTGAGTACAATGACAAAATAACAGTACTTGTGATGAAGAGTTTATTCTACAGACTCCAGACCCTTATTGTGAACTAAACTAATACTGTACATTCATGTGTTTATTCTACAGACTCCAGACTTACTGTGAACTAAACTAATACTGTACATTCAAGAGTTTATTCTACAGACTCCAGACTCTTATTGTGAACTAAACTAATGCTGTACATTCAAGAGTTTATTCCTCAGACTCCAGACCCTTACTGTGAACTAAACTAATGCTGTACATTCAAGAGTTTATTCCACAGACTCCAGACCCTTATTGTGAACTAAACTAATGCTGTACATTCAAGAGTTTATTCTACAGACTCCAGACTTACTGTGAACTAAACTAATACTGTACATTCATGTCAACATGTTTGTGCCAACTTTACAAATGCAATAAATGTATTACTTAAATTTGGCATCATTATTTAATTTTATTGAGCTTGATATTTGTGATGGAATGTTTGTGCGCACAATCTGTATTTGAGATGATCTGAATACGTCTGGTCACAAAAGATGAAGCCACAGAAAGGAGCTGAAGCCAGATGTACAGCAGGACAACAAAGACCAGCTTCTTCAGTTTGGAATCTGGAAAACAAAAAAATATGACATGAGCAAATTTGCCTTTTGAGGTTTTCACTACTGTGCCAACAGCCCTGGTCAATGTATAACCCATCAAGAATGTATTCATTTACATTGGTGTTTGAAAAGATCCATCAATTGTTAGCACAAGTACATTTTTACTTACATTTTTGTTAAGCCATATAAGATATGAGTGTGCAGCTCTAATACACTTCTGATACTGCTATACTAATCATGTAGGCCTACTATATTATACCTGGTGTTGTATGCAGCTCTAATACACTTCTGATACCGCTATACTAATCATGTAGGTCTACTATATTATACCTGGTGTTGTATGCAGCTCTAATACACTTCTGATACCGCTATACTAATCATGTAGGTCTACTATATTATACCTGGTGTTGTATGCAACTCTAATACACTTCTGATACTGCTATACTAATAATGTAGGCCTACTATATTATACCTAGTGTTGTATGCAGCTCTAATACACTTCTGATACCGCTATACTAATCATGTAGGTCTACTATATTATACCTGGTGTTGTATGCAGCTCTAATACACTTCTGATACCACTATAATAATCATGTAGGTCTACTATATTATACCTGGTGTTGCTGCTCCTCAGTCACACGCTCAGAGAAGTCTTCCTCCTGCAGCTGTCTTCAAAGAACTGCCACAACTGTTGTATGAACAGAGACAACATTAAATTAAAACTACCTTATTCTAGCATTTGCACATTTATATTTAGAAATGTTACCTGATTGGATTCTGGTGGGATCATCAGCTTTTGGCTTTTGTGACTCTCCCATTGCCTTCATCATCTGTCAGTTATTCGAATACAACCTGAAAATTGTAAAAAGCAAAGTCAGTTATGTTGGATCTATTAGTACTGCCTCTGGTCAGACATACATCCTGTTTAGCTTTGCTAACGTGTAACTTATAATGAAATGCACAGTCCATCTAGTTCACAGGAACAAAGTTTTTCATCTGTTTATTACATTCTCATGCACAAAGCACTGACTCACTTGGACAATTACCTATATTTTAATCACAGCCACAGCTGAGGTTTATACCGTTACAATCTTTTTTAATAAAAACAACATGTTGTGTGAGTGAAATTGTGCAAACTTACCTCCAAAAATGACTTGTCAGAGCAGCAGAATCCGTGTTTGTAGAAGCAGAGTGGCTAACATGAACAGTCATAGGCCAACTTCTGCAGAAAAGTTCGTTACAAACTCCGCTCAGCTGACGAGCAAATGTAAAAGCGTTTGTTTCAGAGCCTAAACAGAAGCTATGGCCCCTACAGTAAAAATAATCTGCTCCAATAGAAGAGTGAGCTGATGCTATGATGCTAACAACAACGTTAGCTTCCCCGTGCTCCGCTCTCCTCTCTCTCTCCTCGCACACTGCTGCCTTGAGTTTGACATATCCTCCTGTCACATGAATCTTGTCTCTCTAAAGAACATGTGTTGTTACCTCAAATGGCGGGACAAAGAATAAATTAGAGCCTCTTCAGCAGGGTTTTTCAACCTTTTTCACCACAGAGCTTCTTTCGCAAAAGAAAATTGGTGGCAAACTACTACTGTATTCAGGTGCGCTCAATAGGGCGAAAATTACGGTAGTTTAGATTTTTGCAATTGCTTCAAATGTATAAATCTAAAGATGTAATGGTTCAGTTTATGTAAAATTGCACTTGTACACAAGCCAGACACGTTTATATGCAGTTTGTGAAATGTTATGCTGAGTGCTGCTGTTGCTGTCTGCTGATGAGTCTTGGTATGTTGAAATTGGAGTCTTTATAGTCAGGGCTCTCAACTTTTGATTTTGGCTTGGAGTGAGATTTTTTCGTGAGGGTGCATATCATTCGCAGGTTCTAGGGTGGAGTGAGGCTCTGAAATCTACATGGAGAATTTGTAAAGCAGCGACCTAATTGGAAGTCTGTTTTTCAGTGGTTGATGGGCATCAGACATATTTCAGCAGTGGGGAAATCATGTTGTACAGGGTGAAAAGAACGAGTGGGGGTTCTGGGGGTCCTCCCCCAGAGATTTAAAAAAAAAAACACACATTTTGGTGCATTTTGAGACATTTTAGAGGCTTCAAGTGGCTGGAAAAAGTGAGACTAAAATTGTCGTATTGGATAAAACTTTCGATTACTCTGTTGAGCTTATTTTATAAAAATAAAAAATTAAAACAGGTGTTCAAACAACCAAGTTAATAAAAGTTAAATGGCAATTAGGCCTTCTGTTCACGTGGCCCTGAGGGGTCAAATCTGGGAGTTCCTCAGGAGATTTTGGTCAAAATATATGTAGTTTCCTGCAATCTGAAGTGTTTTTAACTAACAAATCCTATTTTCTAGCAGGTTGACACTAGCACAAAGTCAGCTGTTTGTTAGAGAATTTCATCTCAATTTCTACTTATAGGGCTTCACATTTCCAAATCCTGTGTCAGTGGTTCACAGTGGAGTGCTCTGTCCTGCTCAATGAGAGACATAATAGTGAGGGGGCTTCAGACTGCAGCTCCTGGTTTTGCAGATGTTCAAACTGCAGGTCTTGAGACTGCAGCCTCCAGCTCTACCTCTGCTGGCTTTAGAGCTGCCTCTGTCTGTGAGCTGCTGCTACTTCACAGTGGACAATGCACATAAGCTCCTCAAACAACAGTTCTGCTCAAAACTTTTGTGCAGACACTTCATTAACTTGTGTTTGTTATGTTGTTTTTTCTATTCAGGATATTGGATCTGCTGTTTATGCTCCGTCACCATAATTTACTTTAACTTTCTGAAGGTGGGAAGTCATCCACACATTTCAGTAAAATTAGAAAGTAAAACCACAGTTTGGGACATTCTAAATGGGGATAAATACATTTTATGGCATACTATGAAAAAAACGTTTTTTTTTCAAAATAAACATGCGTGGGCCCTCCTCCTTCAGGGCAAATAACAGTCCATTTTGTGGCCATACAAGTCTGTTCAAAGTAAAAACACTGTGTTTTTTTATTATCTATTTGGTGTAACAAAGACATAAAAATGTCAGAAACATGAAAGCAATATAACATTGTATTATTAATTGGAAGTTTTTCATGTTAGCTGCGGAGCCCCCACACCCCCTTTAAAGGTCCTTAAATCCCTTTCAAACGGCCCTGCACTTCTGCACTCTGACAATATGACAAAATGTAAATATGTATGCAATTATTCATATTATTTTTTTACTTTCTTTATAGGTGCTCAAAATGAATGATTTATTACATTTAGACACAGACACTGTAAGCCCTTTATTAAAGGTATTTTTAATATAACATGGTTTTGATGTAATTCAGGGGGGTCTGGGATGAGAATTTTAAAAAAATTCTGTGCAATTTCCTGCTTTTTGGTGAGTTTTAGATGTGATATTCTTATTATGTGATGTAATTTTACTATTAAAAAAGACATGAGTCAGTTTATTAACAATATAATTATTATCAAATTCTAATACCAATTTAAAATTTTTCATGTTAGATGAGCCCCCCCTTTAAAGGTCCTCATTTTTTTTTAAACCAGCCCTGCTCCTCCCAGCGCAGACTGTGGAGAGGCACAGACGCAGCAGTGACAGTGGAGCAGGAGCTGTAAAAGCTCTAAAAACAACACAGCCTTCACAAACTTCTTTCAGGATGCCTGAACTCATGTTAAGTATCACTTTTATATCTCCTGTGTCTTGAACAGTCCCGTCAAATTCGCGTGCCCGCCCCATTGAAATGAATGGAAATTTTCAGTAAAGGCGAAAACAATCATAACTCTGTGAATCGGAGGTCTATCTTGGTGAAATAAAAAGTGGCTGAAAGCTTGTGAGTAGTAGAGTGTCGCTGTGGACTTCAAAACACTCGCAGGGCTCAGGATTTCTATGTTTTAGCTTCATTAGGCGGGATCAGCCAGGTTACAGCACAGCAGCTTTACGCACATGCGGCTCTCTCCGCATGTCTGCGAGAGGGAAGGAGAGAGAGTGTGTGGTGTGTGGAGGCGCAAATGTTTCTGATTCAGCCAAAGAGCCGCACTCTGATTGGTCAAGAACCGCATGCGGCTGGCAACCCTCGGGTA